>CANUEP010042000.1:0-27787 GCA_947857235.1 Jatropha podagrica | reverse complement strand
ACTCCAATCTAAATAGTTAGATCCTTTCAATTTATGTTCTGTGATTTTATTCATTGCTGGGATCAATTCAGTAATAGTAGTTTTAGAATCCGTAGGTGTAGGATTCATGATTAATAAAAACTAAACACCCTACCAGCAACGCAGAAAGAGATACCAAAAAATAAATAGCCTTCAACACAAACAGGAGCAAAAAAAAATAACTTGAAACGCCAAATTGACAAAATTGAGAATGCCCCTACCAAATCTTCGCCGGATCAGAAAACTGAAGTGAAAATGAAGCCAGAGGAAAAATTTCGATCGCCGGAAATAGCCGCACGCGCCGGCGCGTGGTACTATAGCAGAAAACAAAAGCGGCCCGTGAGGCCCACGCGCAGGGAATTCGGTGACCGGATTTAGATGGAACGCCGATCGGCAGCCGAGGAACCTTCTGAGGTAGGCGGTGAGACAAAACGGTGACCCTAGAGTGACACCGAGACTAACAGCCGCCGAAAAATTCAACGTAAACGGAAAAAAAAAGGGTTTTAACGAACCTGGCTCTGATACCATGTGAGTTTATTATGGAAAAATATTTTCTTATCTTAATTCATCAATAGGGACACATATATATATACATACATGATACTATAAACCTATTAGAAATCTAACTCCTAATAGGGTTCTATTTACAACTCCTAATAGAGGTCTATTTACAACTAATCCTTAACAAAAATTGTATACAGATAGTGTGAATGACAACAATAAACTATGTTCCTTCAAAAATCTTCAATTATCTAACTCCAATACAATTTTTATCTAAATTTTGTAAAGTGCATTTTATCTCAAAAGAATTTTGATTTGTAATGCATGTAAGGAATTGACAAATTATTTTATTATTTGATAATTACTCTACATTTTTTCTATTTCCTTTAAATAACAAATAAGCTTTTTCCAATCATGGTTGATCTTTTATTGAGTGGAAGCTGGCCTCCTAAAAGCTCAAATTTGTTGAGAGAAAAGATATGCCTATCTGATATTTATGGGGCTTATTGAAAGGATAAGGCTGAGAGAGTTTGCAATTTTGAAGCGTAAAGGAGTCAAACAGGAAGATCAGCCGTGAATGTTCAAGGTCATTTTTTTTGTATTTTGACATACCATATCTTCTCATAAATATCTCTATTGTCATATAAATTGCACACCAGCAAAAAAATAAAAGAGAACGGAAAAGATGGATGATTTTTCTCAAATTAAGAATAGAGATTGCTTCTTATCTCTAAAAGGAAATCAAAAAGTTCATGATGTTTTGATCTTAAAAATTGCCAATTATAGCTCGACCTTCAAAGTAACTATATCAAGTGCACCCTCCTTGATTTTATCAAACTAATTCACTAGAATTTATCATACTAATATCCTGTCCTCCTTACTAGATTATGCAAAACCAAATTAGACCAGTTTTATTTTATTGATAAACGTGAAATTAAAACAAGAAGATGTGTCACAAGACTTTGCTTTTATAATTTATGTTACTTTGTTTTAATTTATAACTGAAGTAGAAAATTGCAAGTGGACTCAAGAACACCTCACCATGAGATGTACGACCAGCATGACCCCAAATGCAAGGACTAAATGTAGATGGTTACAGTTGATAATATCATGCCAAAGGTTTGTGTTATAAATGATCAATCAAATTATGGGGCTAAAAAATCAACACAAGCGCTAATTGGATATTTTGGACAATTTGGCCAAAAAACAAACAAACAGAACAAGGACATAAAAGGGAAAATAAAGGGGGAAAAAAGAGAGAGAAACATTAATTCCTCGCATGCAATTATAAACCTGAAAGAAATAAGATAATTATTAGTATTATTGTCCCAAAGGATGCAACCACTGCAATGGTACTCCAATGAATTAATCTAAAATCACTAACAAAAAAGTAATAGCATGCATGAATCAACATAAATGATTAGCTCAAAGAGTTTCTTTCTTGACAATTCAATAGAATTATCCAAACCTGAGTAATAGAGTTGCCCCTGCTCTGCAGTGCATAGACAGCTCCTCTAGCAAAATTTCCCCAGTTACAATTTTCTTGTAGTTTTTGAGAATTGGTTGCGTGGTTCTCATCCTTTTTTCTTATGGGTCTTGGGTATTGAACTTCATCAATGCTGTAAAACCCACTGAATAGTGAGCCCTTTTTTTTTAATGAATGGTATAGCTCATTCAAAGACATTTTACGAAGTACAATCCATTGCATATTATAGGAATATACTTAATTACAATATCTTTTCTTGGTGATTGTCTCTTTCTTAATTTCTATTATGGACTATACATATTATGGTTAGAAATTTAGCTTTTCTTTACTCTATTCTAATGCACAAAAGAACGAGGACTAACTTTGACACTTCCAAAGTTTTTAATCTTCCAAACACTCTTAATTAAAATTGTGCTGTAATTTAAGAGTACAATTCTCTACACATGCATTCTATTATCACAAATTCCAAAATTCAATTCTAAAACATAATTACTTATTCACCACTCTTTCCCCGCAAAAGGAAGTGGCAAGCGTAATTTTTTTTATTTACATTTTTCTAAGTCATGTTTCTTTCGGCAAGTAGTAACATGGTAAAATTCAAATTTCATGGTGTTGAGTTAAACATGTAGGAAACATTGTTTACCAAACTGTTTAGTCAAAGAAGCAACGCATCTCACAGTAACAAAAAAAATATAGTTAAAAGTCATAAGTTGTGTTTTGGAGAACAGAATCTACAAATCAACTTGATAATACTGAATAATTGAATGTTCAATTTATTTCTCAAGGAAAATATGTTCAGTTTGAAAAAATATGATGTATGAGAGGAAGGGAGAAAGAGATAGAGAAGAAGGGAGACACGGAAAAGTAAATCACAAAACTGGAATCGCTGCAACCTGTTATAAGAGCATGGCAAATGAAGAAAAGATCACAAGAATGATTTTTCTACCTGAACCTAACCTCTCCACCAAATTGCCCTGAACGCAATACAACCTACAAAAAGATTTGCTAGTGGCATTAAGCAAAAACTAGAATTAATCTTTTAAAGGAATCAAAAAGACAAACATGAAAGATAATTGCCGTTTAAACATCAAGATCAACCAAGATTTGCTAGTAGCATTAAGCAAACTATAATTAATATTTAAAAGGAATGATATAGACAAATATGAAAGGTAATTGCAAAGTTTAAATATCATGATGAACGCGTAATATTATTTAGGCTCGCTCCTATCAAGAAAGCCTCATACTTTCTAGGGGTTAGAATTGCATAAGACAACTCAAGCTAAGAGCATGAAATTGCCAAAATCTTTAGTAACTAAAATATGATCATAGGGTATTACAAGCACAAGGGTATTTAAAGACTAAAGTAATCCTAAAACTTTACTGATAGGACTTCAAAATTAGCGCTCATCCTCCAAGGATTTGTACTCTCAAATATTCAGCAGTTGCACAAAACACCACCATTTGCCATCAAATTTATATTGGTTAGCCAAGGTTTTCAGTAAAATTCAATTGAAACAGAAATATTTCCATTATTTGAAACCATTGTGCTTGCTGGTAATAGTTGGATCTAATAGAGAATGATGATGTGTTGGTATGGAAATGAAGGACAGTAATAAATGAGTAGCATAATGATGATTGCATAATTTTTTTTCCTTACTACATGGGCATTAATGTTTGCAAAATCCATAAGACTAATCTTCAAAGACAAACACAGCATCAAGGTAATGCACCATTAGCCCCCATCACTCCAAAAAATTCTTTTTGAATTTCATCCCTCTTATTTTTCATTAATATCAGAGTCTGTGCCAACATTTAAAGATTTAAAAATTAGTCAGTTCATAATTTATTTGCAAATTCTATCAAATTTAGTAGAATTTTTCACTCAAGCATAACTAATTTCATAGATTTAACAATGCAGAATTCCAAGTAAATTTTTTAGCATACCAAACAAGCAAATGTAGATTTGCAAAGGACTAGACTAGAAAAATGTATCTTGAAAATAATATTGACTAGAAAGTAGAAACATTAGGAAAAGGGAGTGTTTCTTTACTTAGATATGGTCAAAAAAATATTAATTTTTCCTTCCTTTCAAACAAAGCCTTTGATGTGATACCTAATGAAGCTTAGATGTTAATCTTAAAAATCTGATTTATTGTTCACAAGTAAAGTTTTCAATGCATTACCTGCATTTCAAACAAGCCCCATAACTGGTTTTCCTTACGATACTTTGTTTCCTAGTTATTCTCTTCAACAAATTTTGATAGTTTACCTAAGTTCCACCTTTTTCTATTTTTCAAATAAACACAAGAAAAACCATGAATAATTAATCAAACAGGATATCTTCCATAAATTCCCTACCCTATTTCTCCCCAATTAGTCTGTGAACTGCATTCATAGATGAGAAAGGTTCTGCAACATGCAAAATATGGCTAAAACCCCTATTTATTATTAACAAGGGATTGGTGGGGCTCAAACTAGCCATCCAACTACCATATACAGATCTGATGAACTCTAACCTAAGTCACCATTCCTTATGCATTTGCTATTTCTGTCTTACTGATGCAATTTAACTTGAAACGACCGCTGCATAAATTTACAGTTTACGAACCTGAACGACTTTTTACCTTAGTATCCCCGGAAGGAATAAACCCAAGAAGTACTCCTCTGTTAATTGTCATAGCCGAAACAGTTCCACCCTGCAAACATTAAAATCCATTGTTACCTTCATATTATAAATTGCGAAGTACAGTAGTGCTGATTTGCAACCGTAATAAAGGAGACTGCAATGTGCTAAAAAGAAATCTAGAAAAAAAATAATAATTCTGAGTTTCTGACTAATTTCAAGTTAAAATCATTTGGATTGAAAACAGACTAATAAAAACCAGAAAGGCACCACCAAGAACATGTGTGGTAAACAAACCTGATGATCAATGTGCGCACCAAGAGGGCAAATCCGATAAGGAGAAACTACAACACGAACTTCCTCGGGACTTCTCCCAGCCACTGCAGCAACTACTTTCCTTATTCTATTTAGCTGGCAAAAACAAAGAGCAATTAAAGCGACAATGCACATTTCAAAACGCCATTAACTCAATCAACAAAGTAGAAATCAATGGTGAATACAAAAATAGAGACTTGAAGCAATTTAGAAGAAGCCCATCAAAATTTTTTAATGATTACTACCTCATCTTTACTCGGCCAAGAAACCCCTCTCTCCATTTTCCGAATTCCTCAGCCAAATCTCAAACTGAGATGGGTATTATCCGACAGTTTGTGTTTTGTTTAGTGTTAAAATGTCAGGATCTACCTTGCATTTTAAGCATCAATAATTAGGATAGTGATTTATTATCAACCCTTTCCCATCCCCCAATCTTTCTGCTTTTTGCTTTTGGCTCATTCTCATTTTATTTTATTAATTTATTTTTTCGAAATTTATTAATAATTATAAAAACATTTTTGTCCATAATTTTAAATAATAATATTTGCTTTAAAATTTTACCTTTTCTCTTCCTTCCAAACAAAGGATTAAACTCTTAACTTATCAAACTTGCTTACTAAACTCTTCTAATTTCTTTTTTTTCCCTTAAGTCGTTCAAAGCCTTTACGAAACTAAAATAATACTATAAACTACATAATCGGAATAACTCTCTATCTTTTTTTTTATATATGTAAGAAAATCAATCAGATCACTATTTAATTAATTTTTTTAATTTTAATTTTTTGACATAAAATTTTACAATTTTTATTTTAATAAAGATTAAATTTTAAATTCCGATTTTACTCCTGTAAAGATAGAGTAACTATTCTATATTGATAGAATGCTTATTATTTGACATAAGTCTCTAGAAACCTATTTCTTTTTTATTTACATAATCAAATACTCTCACAATTCTTTTTATATATAAAAAAAATTATTTTGAGTGTTCTTTTTATATAAAAAATATAGTATAATTTTGATAACTTTAAAAATTACGTAAATGTGAAAAGTTTATCTTGCGATCCTTTTAATTATTTGTGAAATTTTGATAATTTTATTGACTTTTCACAAAATTAATAAAATTATATAAAAAGAATTGCCAAAATGAAATTTTTGTAGAACAAATTTATACAAAAATAATTATAGTTTTGTAATTATTCTTTTTATAATATAATATTTATAATTATTTTTCTTTTATAATATGATATTTATAATTACATTTAGAGGTTAAAATATAGTATTTTTCCTTTAAGATTTAGCACAATCAATATTTATTTTTACCAAATACTTATATATCACCTTAATAAAATAGTCAATAATTACGATATTATGACAGTTAATAGAGTTTAATTTTCATAAAATAAAAATTCAGGGGATTATGAATTCGTTGACACGTAAGCAAAAGAAATTACTCATTTATGGATTAAAAAGAAAAATAAGGGCACAAGAGCAAATAAAACAAAATACGTACCACTGTAACAGCGGGCGCGTATATCTAATTGCGGGTTCTGGACTTTTCCAGACGGACACGGAGAAATCTTTGCCCTCCTTTTAACTTCCTTTGTGTCTGCAATTCATATATATAACCATCAAAATTAGCTCAATTTCTGTATAGAGAATGGCAGGACTACACCTGATCAAGATGAAGAGGAAGGAGCTCGACGATGTTAGTGACGATTTCTCCGATTTTTCTCTCTCTTCGCCAGCTCGAAAGATTCGCCGACTGGTATGTTCGCCGACTCTGATTTTGCTCTTTCTCTAAATCTATTCTCAACGATCGAAAGAAAAATTTATTCGTTTTCATACTTGATAGGATGCAGAGTTGCCGCCAATAATGGAGGAAGAGGAAGCAGAAATTCATCCCTCGGCGGCTGTTGTTGGCGGTGTTGAAGAGAAGCGACAGCCAGGGCTGGATTCTGGATTAGGGAATCAAGAGAGGGCTATTGTGGTGTTCAAGCCTGTTAAAACTAACCCTCTCTTACATTCATCATCCAATTTCTCAGTCTCTGTTGATTCTGACCTGGTTTATGGAATTAAAAGTAAGTAGTAAGCATTAATCTTTTTGCCATTCAGTATTTTATTTATTTATTTATTTTTATGTTTGGTTACTGATTTCTGTAGTATGATGCTTTTAAATACTATATTTTCTGTGCGAATTTGTGCAATATAGTATAGAAGAATTAACTCTTTCTTGAAAAGTGTAAATCCAGAGAACATATGAACATTGTCTGTTAGCCATTGAATATTTAATTACTAACAGAACAATTAGGAAATAAGAACTTTATGGAATGGAGTTTTCTTTTTGGCTACTTGGTATAGCTGTTTGAGCAACCACCAACTTGAAAATGTTGATTAGCTGCTATAAAGTTAAATTTCTTTCAGGATGTGAATTCGACGTATTTTTTGTACAATAACTCCAAAACAGCTAAATGACAGATAAAACAATACCTTCAAACTAGTTTTTGCAATAACATCTGGGGATTTGTTTGGTTCACCGTGGACTTGGAAGTGGAATGTGAATGGGTGTTTCAGAGAATCCAATTTCAAGCTTGATTTTCTAAATAACTAATTAGAGTTTGCTGGTTAGATTAAGAATAAGCTTGGAAATATACCAACCAATATGCCATACTGTTTTAGCATAAATTAAAGTCATCCAAACCCAAGTGTGTTAAAGATTTTTCATATTTTCTGTGAAACAAACCAAATAATAGAATCCTCTTGGAAGCATTTCATTTCAACCTAAATAGTGGAGCAAACAAAAGATGGGTGTGAGGCATACTTTCCAAAAAAGTAGTATTCAACCTTCCAATAAATCATTATTGGGATTGAAGAGAGTGGCTAAAGTGTGTATTCTTTATGCAGGTCAATTTCTTAGGTCAAGCTGCAATGGTAACATAAGATTGGCCGAGGAAGAAAGAGAAACAACGAATGAATGCATGGCAGTTGTTCCCTGGGTTCCTTCTCAGGCTGCTCTGGCACGAGGCATGGATGCCTCTCAAGCAGAAGCTCCAGATCCAATGGAAGCTGAACAAGTTGGGGAAGAAACAATGGAAATTGAATTTGAAGGCAATCATACTATTCAAAACAATGAGCTTGAATCTGGTGGAATGATGAGTGGGACACAAGGCTTGCCTCAATGGCAGCAACAGCATTGTTTGATACCCCAGCTACCTCAAAACACTTCCACTGCTATCACATGGTTCCAATAGCATAGCAGTAGACCAATAGTTAAAATGTAGGAAAAAATGCGATTTAGAGACTGAGAAAGGAATATGCATGTTGGGGGTTTTTACTTGGAAGGGCCTACTCTTGTCTTAGGAGACGGATACTGAGCGGGTGGCTGTTGGTGTTGGAATAGAAGCCATTCTGTGGAGGTTCTTTTCCTTCTATTTTCTCCGCAAAAATAGTTTTTGCTCTGTACAGTATTATCTGCTTTATGTTTCGGTGGCTGTTTGTTTGGGGTTTTATCAATACATTTGGAACTTGTTCCTCAACTCTCAATTTGCTGTGATTATCAATTTTAATCCAAACTTTTTGGGGAGGAAGCAGTAGCCAGTTTCTGATTAGTTAAAATCATTTATTTATGCAGTACTCTTTTCAGTGCAATTGAAGGATATAGTAATTATAAAAAATGAGATTTATTTATGGACAGATCTTTACATACTAGGGATTAACAGCCCATAAAACTCGGAAAAATCAAATCCATCACTTCCAATGAGATTTTTATCAAAATCCTTGGATTGTTCATTAGTTTTTTGCATATGCAAATAAAGACTTTTTTCAAATCCATTAACTCATCTTTTCTTTTGAAAAATAAAAAAATAAAAAGGAAAAAGAAAAAAGCCCTCATACTTCATACCAAATAATTTGCT
This sequence comes from Jatropha podagrica, assembly GCA_947857235.1. Taxonomy (NCBI): domain Eukaryota; kingdom Viridiplantae; phylum Streptophyta; class Magnoliopsida; order Malpighiales; family Euphorbiaceae; genus Jatropha; species Jatropha podagrica. The sequence continues at coordinate 18,933 of CANUEP010042000.1, read as the reverse complement.
AGTAAAAGAAAATGTAGGGATAGAGTGCCTAAAGCAGATCATCTGTCATCTTCTTAGGTTAGTATCCAGTTCTGCAATATTGTCAGTGCCAATTGGCCAATGCAACTAAAGGAAAATTCTTCTTATACAACAATGTTTCAAACCAAGTATACATATCCTGCATTGGATAATACTCGAGTACTTACAAAAGAAAAAAATAAATCTAAAGTAGGAAATTCAATGGCGCAGCGAAAATTAAATGCCCAGAAAAATTCATCCTTTCAAATTGGAGACATCATGAGCGTTTGCCTACACTGTATAACATTACACAGAAATGAGAATATTAAATTATGATGTTATCTTTGCTTCATCTAATCTCTTTCATCTGTCTATTTATGTGACTGATTTGTACCTTGAGCAAACAAGCATTTCTAAAGGGCATTAAGAACTGTATCAAACCAGCTGTTCGATGACCATACATCTTCCACTAATCTCCTGATACGTACACCTTCTCTGCATAATATTTTTTCTCACTTTCTGCCTTCTTCGCATTGCGTTTCTGCATTGAAATGAGGGTTAGTAACAAAAATTAAGAGCCCTCCTCAAAACAGGAAAATCAGTCACCAAACTTTTAGAAATGGTAGGATGAGCTTTCATATGTAAGCATCTTGAAGTTATGGATAGAATTTATGTGGATAATTAGGATATGTAAAAGGTCTGATCAGATACAGGACATGAAATAGCGAGATTTTGGACTAACACACAATATAAATTTCAGGATTTAGGGTTCTCCAAGGACATTTGATTAGAACGTAAATTAGGTCTTTATAGAAGATTTCTAGGATTGACATAGCAATGTTAAAATAAGAATTTTAAATTGAAGGAAAAGTAACATTCTAAGCTTCACATCTAGACTTTGTTTGTGGTGCCATATGATTTGGGGAATATTAATTACAACTCAGAAACACGTTCCTGCACTACCATGACTAGATGTCATATATGAGAACACAACATACATAGGAGACTTAAAATTCCAAAATAAGAATACAGGCCCCTTCTCATCAATAGGCTAGTGAAGACTTTATTATATCCTGGAAGCATAAATAAACTCAATACCAGAAATGTAACACCCAGCCATTTCATTTGACAACAATACTAATTGGAATTTAGTAAATTATATTAATGGGCAATGAAATTTACTAAGTTTAATTGCAGCTACAATACCTTAATTTATCACAATTGGGTCATTAAATTATAGTTTTGTGGCAATTAGGTTAATCTCATCTGAGTTTGACAAACCTACAAAAGATCCAACATAGCATACAATAAAATAACCTATTTTACGCCTTGAATAATGAGTATCTACACTTAATCATAGCATTATAAGACCTGAAAGATGTGTTCAATCACTTGAGATGAAGATAAAATAAATTGACTGATGATCAAACAAAAAACCAACACACTCAAGAAACCAAGGCAAGATAAGTAATTAATGAATACCGTGTAAGCTTCATGATTGGCAACAATCCTTTGAGCTACTGAAGTGGTAGTTATATTTTTAGGGCTTTCAAGAATCCGGAAAATTCCCATGCTCTTTGGAACTGCATAAGGATCAGGAATGCCCTGAATGAAGAAAACGATTTGTTTGACTTCTCATTTCTTTTAATTCAAATATAAGTAGGGTACAGAAACACATGATTCAATCTTAAAAAGTGAAGAATCAAACTTACGGCCAACAAGGAGTTGCACTCTGCAATTGTCCCATGAACAACCAAAGAGATGTTGAAAGTTGTAATCTGATCATTTAAGGAGAAGACCTCAGAATTATTTAAGTAAAACATCAGGAATAATGATGATAATGCTCATGCACTCACATTGTAAGCAATATGTCAACTCTAATGCTTGATTCCTCAGCTAATCTATTGGTTGGTTGTTAAGCAGATCAAATGAACATAGAACCAACTGTTGAATCACCCTAATACATGACCTTTTTATTATCTGCCATTAACTTATAAGAACTTAGCATGTTCCCAAGCCCTAATACAGGATTTCAAAAGTTCGAAGCTCATATTGAATAAAGCAGAGGTGACAGCAATTGCTTATTTCTTCCAGCACTGCGCATTATTAACCATAAATGTGGTAGAAACACATACAAACAAGCGCACAGCAAAGGAAGAGACAAATAGGGACAAAAGAAGGATTAGAAATCAGAAGCAACAAAAGACAAACGGAAAGGACACTTTTAGTGGAAAATAAATAAGAAACAAAGTCGAATGCATTTGGATTGGCCTTATCTAGACAACAAAATCAACCAAAAATACTGAACAGAATAACATATACTAATAATAAGAACCAATGAAGAAAATTCAGAAAGAAAGATTACTGAATTCAGGCCTAAAATAGGTATAGCTAAAATCAATTCATAATCCATAGATTGGTGTCCAACAGGATGGCCAATTGCGTATTTGATGTAGAAATGGAATAATTTCAAAATCCATGGATTTTGAAATTATGGTTCAGATTGTATATGGAATTTATTGGGACATTATAGTATATTTTCTAGTCTTTTTAGAGTCTTATTTAAGTGTCTGCTTAGATAAATTAGCAGTTGATCCACTACTTCAAGTCTAAGAGCCAATTTTGTAAAATTTACTTTTGTTGAAAAATATATCCCTACTTCATTAGGAATCTTTTAAATTAACTTAAAATTTTATTGAACCCTTGATAGTTGGAATTTTATTTTTCCTTTTTCAGACCTTATTGGGCCTCATCTTGAATTCCTTTTCTCAATGCTTGGTATTGTTTAAGTCTATAAATACCTACGTCTATAACACTTTTAATTCATTTCTGTTATTGAATAAAAAAACCATATTTATGTTACTTTAATTTCTGTGATGCCTATGGGACCTTGGAGTTTGATGCCTAAGAAAGTTTGAGCTTGAAGCATAAACACTCTTTAATTTTCCATTTCATGGATAGCGTGAATATTACTTTAGTTTCTCCACAGCCAGCCCCGTAATCTTCCTTTTCTGTTCTCTTTGCCTTTCTAAGCTATTCCCATATCAACCCTAATTATTCACCTAAATATTTACCCATCCTCACCTCACCTCCATATAAACCCAAAATTCAGCCTTCCTCGCCAGCCCTTCAAACTATCCCTATGTCAGCATTTCATCAATGAGCATGCATGCATATCCAACAACTGCAAATACTTGAAAAGTTGCCAATAACACACATGAGGGAGAAAAAAAAAAAAGAAAGAATGAAGCACAGAACTATCAACAAAATTACAGCATTGCAGATCAAAAGAAATATTTCTTTGTAATAAAATGCCAAAAAACTAACTGAAAAAAGAAACACACACCATGTCTTTAGAAACTTCCCAAGGTGCACCAATGATGACTTCATCCACATAACGGCAAGCCAGCACACTTAAACTACGCTCATGTAGATGCATAATTGGGTAGTTCTTCCCTCTGTGTTCACTGCACAAAACAACATTATTCTATTCCATCAATTTAATTTATTTCGCTCTATTTATGCAGGTAATATCATGCTAGGCTTAAGTGAGTGACGAAACACAAGAATAAATCAAGCCCAAAACAAATGAGTATACCTCACAATCTGGTCAGTGTGAATCCCAACGAGCAGAAAATCACCAAGCTGCCTAGCACATCTGAGAATCTGAGCAGGAAAAACAGAATGAGCCACCAAATTTCAACCGAGAACAGAGCATGGAGCAAGATATATAAAATTTATCAGCAAAGTTTAAAATATAGTCGACTTTCAATATTTCCATCATAAAATAAGGCAGGAATATTATCCACAATGTCTGTATCAGGCATTCACTCAAATGTCCAACAACATTATTATTATTACTTTTAAACTCTTCAAATTTGTTAAATTTCTTCCAAAATCATCTACAAGATTTAGATCAAAATTAGTTAAAATTCCAATCATATCACATTTCACAGTGCCATTAGACACAACTTTGAGAAATCTGATCCAATGGAAGCATCAGTTTGAACAAAAATTTCGATTGTGCCAAACAAGACTTCAGAATTGCAGTCATGGTCACATGGCACACTTATTTGTGTACTTCAGCTAAAATATAACAGTTGCAGTCAATGCTATTGTTGATTTAAAAAAAAAAAATTGAAAACTATATGCCATTAACAATTCCAACTTCAAAACTAAGTATCAATTAAGTAAAAACACCTCACTTGCAATGTATAATTCGTTGTCATCAACAAAAAAGTGCCATTATTTTAATTTTAAAATAATCATGCGAGTAACTTTTGGAAAAAATAAAATAAAATTAAAATCGTTTTAATTGAAAAAAAAAATTGAGGAGTATTACATAAAACCTTATCAAAATTTTTAAGCTTTTGCATAAAAATTTATAAATCATTATATTTCATTATTTACACAACTAAAAAATACAAATGGGTTTAATTGCAAAAGACAACCAAGTTTTTGTATGAGACTGACACCTTTCGAAATGTGCTACACATTAACTGTTAGGTGCTAAAGCCGAAAGAAATGAGAAAAAGACCTAACTAAATCTAAAGCCACAAGGATAAGAGAAGCAACGAGGAGCATATAAAACAAATCTTGCAGCAAGTAGCCTATTTTTTTAGGTGAGTTAGGAGTCAAAGACTTAAAGATTAGAGGAGGGCTGGTAAATTGACCAATCTAAAAATCTTGAAGATCAGCAAGAAAGAAAGAAGCATAGACATCGAATCCTTCAAAAGTAAAGTTTCTTAAGAAGACCCAGAAGAAATTATTTGGTATTATTCCTTTTGTTATCTGTTTTCTCCTTTGCTTCTCTCTGTTTCTTCTTCTTTGTCCCTTTGATTTGAAGTTTCTCTATCTATAAATACAAAGAATTCTACATTTCTACTGATATTGTTTGTGTTACAAGGCAAGAATACAAGTAACAGTTGTGTTGTAATGGGTGGGCAGCAGGTTATTAAAGAGCACAAAGACAATCCCAGTGACAAAGGCAGAATGTCTTTTGTTATGTGTTATTTATCCTTCAATATAATAAAAAAAAAATAAAAAGAGAGGAAACTATACAGAATCCACAAACTCTGACATGGCAATAGAGATACCAAATTACACCTCATAAACCATGAATTTGTAATACCAGTCATTCACCATAAAATGAAGTACCTAGATAGATAATAAAATGGTGACAATAAAGCATAGTGATCAAAGGTACCTCCACATGTCCAGCATGGAAGAGGTCAAATGCTCCATCAATGTACACAACACGAGCATTTGGTCCAGGTCCCTGAGGTTAAACCAATCAGCAGGCTTTATATAAACAAATCAGGTCCATGCACTCCCACGAACGGGAAAAAGAGGAAAAAAAACAAGTAGTTTGCCTTTCTCATGTCTTTTCAGAATAAAGAGAAGGTAATTTATTAATGAACGATGAATACTAGAACAAAAAAATGCTATCCTGCACAAAGCAACTTAATCGTTCTGTGACATAATATAGTTGATTAGCATATCAGAGGCAATTAAACTGAGGCGCTTCCACAATATCAGAGGCAAAATCAACTCTATGGCCTAAATTTGTAAAATTAATCACCATGCTTCTTGCTTTGGGTATGTAAATGCATGCCATCCTCTTAATCAGAAAGTTATATTAGAGTCTCCACTTTGAAAATTATATCTTATTATTAGTTGGCATTCTTTTGGGGCCAGCACAAGTGTAGCCTTGTGTAGCCAGCACAAGTGTTTCAACATTTTCACATGGTTCAATCTTTAGTTACACGATATAAAAAACCAATTTCTTTATCCTCTTTCTGAAAAAGAATAAGAAAACATGTTTTAACCTGGCAGTTGTCTTGTTTTTCCATGTAGAATATCTAAATTCATGCTTTACCGTCTTCATACAAAGATGTTGGAAATACCTTGCCATTAGAAAATTGAACAATTCGACGTGATGTTGGTAGAAATTGAGATATATAGGCACCATTGGATTGATTTCCTTTACAGGCATCTCTAGGTAAAGGCAACTTATCATCATGAGCTTCGCAAACTTTTGCATCATCCACAGAAAGTATCCTTCCTACATAAAAATAATTATGTGGTCACTACAAAAACATAGGTAACATGCCATCATATTAAAACTAAAAAAACAATTCTTTAGCAATAGCAAAATTAGTTCAATGACTAAAACCATTGACAGCGAATTTTTATATCAAACACTTCTACTCATGGTATGTGTATGAGCTAATTTCATTCACAACCTCAAATCAACTTATCCAGCCATCTTGCTGACAAAGTAATATCTAGTATTTCTATGAAAATTTCCGAGATTGCTCAAGAAAAATAATAGTACCTACAATATCAGTGCTGGAGACCCCTTCAGTGCGTTTAATCTGCTTATAGCGTCCAGCCTTCTTCGCCAGTGCATAAGCATCAGTTCCATCAGGAAGCAGGCAGAGATCATCACCATGTATGATATAGTCAATTTTATGCTCATTGAAGAGAGTGTTCATGAATTGCTCTGTAATCGCATAAGGAGAATTGGCTATGACTTCATCCACCCACTTCAATCCACTGACAAGAGCCAATCTGAAAGAAGCTTAAATTAGAGCAAAATAACTTAAATTACTTGCATATGATTAAATTGAATTTAGATAGTCCGGTTAGCAAAATGTAAAGTTAATTGAGCAAAATGTCATTGAAGGAATCACTCATATTTGGTCTGATAAATAATGTCTTCTAAGAGGTGCAAACCAACAAATCAATTACATTCCAAAGTGTTAAGAAATAGTGCCGACATATCTACAGAAATAAGCACAAGCCTTAATTCTAAACTAGTTGAGAACTTGATGCAGGATCGGAAGTTCACACTTTCTAAAGTTATTATTGATATTACTGTACTGCATGTATTGTTGACAATATTAATAGTTTTCAGATTAGGGCTGTTTATGATTTAATTATGTTGAACTTGTTTAGAGTGTGGTCAAATCCTACTCCTATCAGGATTTGATGCCCAAGACTTTATTATAGTAGGATATTATGTTTAAGACCTTATCTAAAGTAGAATTTATGTTCAAGGCCTAATTCTAGTAGGACTGTAGTCTATAAGTAGGATGAATAATCAATTTCATTGACAGTTAACTGGTACTAATTTTCCTGATTGTCTAACCTGAAAATTAAGCATATTTGGCTATCTTCTCTCCGTGTTCTATCTTTTCTAATATTTTGTCAAATCTATAGCCTAATATAAAGTTAGATATCACATGGATCATTTTCCTTCACTCCACCCAGTTTGGGATTATATCTTCAAAAAGATCTAGGGTCACTAAATCCTTTTCCACTATTGCCCCGATCAATAAACATATTGGTAACATTGATTTTCACTATAGCCTAAATGCTAACTGAACATAACCTATAGCATTACGACATCATTCCAAAATATGCAAGTGAAGGGTAAAGTAACTAGAACTTAGATCCAGTAAGATATGAGGGAGAAAGGGATAAGTTCCATTGATAACCAATGCATTGAATTCTCCAACTACTGAGCCAAGCATACAAGACCCTCCAACAATAGGATATAAAAAAAGGGAGAAAGTGGGGAGCGGTCAATTCAATTTTAAAAATTAATCATTCTTTAATGAAAAAGACCAAAGACTGGATAAGAAAAACATAGCTTAACTTTCAAGTCGTAAGAAAAATGCCAGTTGGAAGTAAAGGCACATGAATTAGCAGTTAATTGGTCAATCTTATGACATCAATACTGAATAGTACTACCATGGGGAATAACAAGAAGAATTTTTTTTTTTTCATCAGAATGTAAATCAGTGAATTGTTACCTCTCCTCCATGGGCAAAACAGGGGGACCCTTATTGGCAATTATCTCTTCATCACTGACAACACCTACCACTAATTCATCACCCAAAGCTTTAGCCTGTCTTAAAGCATTGGCATGTCCATAATGCATAAGATCAAAGCAACCATCCATGTAAACTCGAATGCGCTTCTTCTTCCTCTCATATCTCTTCTTATACAAAGTACCAAGATCCCAACAGATATAGGGGAATGAAGAAAACCCAATTCCACCAAAATAACTAGTGGACAAACCAAGCAAGGCAGCTGTTAACATTAGACCACCAAATACATGTGGGTAGTGATACACTCCATCCCATATCCAACTGTTGGTTGTCTCGTACTCCATTCTCTCCTACTCTCTTCTTCAGAACAGAAGAGAGGGAGACACAGAAAGAAAAACCTGTAATATCAATAATCAACTTGAAAATCCCAATTCCAAGATAATTATAATTCGCAAAATATATTTCAAAAGTTCAAACTTCGCAGAACTCAAATGGAAAAATTTGGAAATTCAGGTAATGCAATATATTAAAAATAAGTAAATCTATGAATTCCTTTGAAATCCTGAATCTATGAATTCCTTTGAAATCCTGAATCTGTATTTATGGCTCCGTAACCTGAACTACACCAATCTGAATCTAATTGAATAGGCTAAAAAGCAAAATTCAGAAATGAAAAATATTAAGAAAACTAAATCGAAGAAAGAAAATGAAAAGGAAAAGAGCTCTGAATTGCGAATTTAGAAACAAAGAGACATTAACTAGCAGATCGAATCTTACCTCTTCTTACTATATTGGAGCTTGCCTGTCTCTTTCTCTTTTTCTTTCTCCTTGTCCTTCTCTCTGCGTTTTCTCCGTATTTTTATATTTTTTTCCCACTCGTATAATATATAAAATAACGCAGCACAGCACCACTATAACTAATCAGAGCACAGGACCCAACTTGTGCGGGTCGCAGACGTTTTTTGGGGGGGGTGTCTCTTACGAGAAACGTTTTTCTTGACATTATGTTACTGGATGGTAGCAATGTGATATTTAATGCTAGAGTTTGGTTGTAGCAGAAGGAGCTCTGTTATCTTACACATGATAATATCTCTAACACAATCATAGCCGTTTCTTTTTGTGCTCGAAATCCAGTTAATTAAATAAATAATATTATTTTTATCATCTAAATTAAATAAATAATTAAATAGAAATATTTTTCTAAATACTTTTAATTTTAAATTGATATTAACTAATTAATTAATAAAACGTTTAATAGTCATTATAATATTAAAATAATTAATATCGCCAACAGATCTAACTAATATATATATATATATATATATATATTATGATTTATATATAGCTTTTAGCATTTTGGATAAGATTAAAATTAATTTTATTATTTTAAAAAATTAATTTTATTATTTTAAAAAATTAATTTTATTATTTATAGTGTTTATTGATATAATGTTTATATTAATAATTTATAATGTAAAAATTATGTATTATGAAACGTATTTTTTTAACATTATTTGATGAAACGCTGATAATATGAATAACTTGACAACTACTTTTTTCTAACGACATTTTTAATTTTTGATGAATTGATAAATGATTTTATTTTATAGCTACATTTATTTTCATAAATAATTTATATGAATTGTTTTAAAAAAATTATCGATATTTGGATCAAAAGAATTTTGTTATTCAAAAGAAAATTATATTATTTTAAGGAAAATTATTATTATTATTATGTTATGCTTAATCTAACTCTATAAATTTATAATAATTTAACGTAAATTTATAAATTTCATATAAAAACTATCATTTTTGCAAATTGCGGAAAGTGTCATCGTCCTTAAAACTCATAGTGGATATGCAAAGTGGGATTTGAACCCAATGTGCGATAAACGGCAATGACCTGTGTCTCCTTAACCTCTCTTCACCTTCCTGTAAATCTCTCTCTCTCTCTCTCTCTCTCTCTCTCTCTCTCTCTCTCTAACGTGTTCCTTGTAAATGTTTTACATGTTCATTTTCTTTTGCAGAATCTTTTCTTGGCTTCTGCTAACAACTGGACTTTGAATCCTTTGAGAAAAAGAACTGGGATTTGCGTTTCTATTTCTCAGGTAATTTAAGTATCTTGTTTGTCATTGGAAAAGTTCCTGTCTTTTAGCTTTGAAACTGCTGTATCACAATTGCTTTAGTTGGAGCTCTTCTAACCTTGTAGCCCCAAATAAAAAATAAGTATAAAACTGTAAATTATTGGCATTTTCTGCTGAATTCACATCCATGAAACTTGAAAAATGTATGGGAAATTATGGTTTCTGTAGAGAGATTTTTAGTCATTTTACAAAATTTAGTGAATTGGGTAAAGGTTGCTCTCCTTCCAAGAATTTCATATCTAGTTATATGGTATCGGCAGACTTATGGTAAATGGATAACTTAGTTCCTTGCTCAGTATTCTTGTGCCTGCCTCACCTGTTGGGGGTTTGACTTCCTCCCTTTCAAAACTTTCCTATGTACTTGAAAAAAGGTTTTGATAGGATCACTAACCAATTGCACGTGTATTGGATTTTGTATGCTTATGGTCAAACTACTGGCTGCAGATGTTCTCTGAAAGCTTTTAAAATTCATCACAGTTTGGTCAGCAAGTAAACTGATATCTTGTTATATATTGTGCCTTATGTGATAATCAAATCAGAGAGTTTTCATCTTCTTGTCTCCCCTATAAAGTGAAGCAACCTTGTAAATTTGGTTTTGGAGGTAAAGTTTTCCAATTGTACATCCATCCATTAATTCTTGAAAACATCTTGCAGGAAAGGAGCAATCTGGAACCAAAAAAGAAACAACAAAGGAGCAGCGGAATATCGGTCTCTACAGATGAATCTCTCATTTCCAATTCTCATATAAGTCAGCCAGATACGTGTCCTCCACTGGTAAGTGCACTGAAAGCTTCGGCTGCACAAAATGCAGCCAGTTTTCACTTCCCTGGCCATAATAGAGGGCGTGCTGCACCAGTTTCATTAACACAGCTCATTGGTTTAAGACCATTCATTCATGATTTGCCTGAGCTTCCAGAGCTTGACAATCTTTTTTCACCTGAGGGGCCCATTTTAGAGGCACAAATGCTGGCTGCTAAATTGTTTGGGTCACTGGAAACGTGGTTCCTTGTTGGAGGTACAACATGTGGGATCCAAGCATCAATAATGGCAACTTGTTCCCCGGGAGAATACATAATTCTCCCACGCAATTGCCATATTTCTGCCATATCTGCTATGGTATTATCAGGAGCAGTACCCAAATACATTATACCGGAGTATGATTGTAAATGGGACATTGCTGGTGGGATGACTCCATTACAGGTGAGTCTATTGACATATGAAAATTGTTCTTAGTTGGCAATCAGTTAGCAATACCATTCTGAAAAATGAAAATTTCCACTTCCACCATATCTTCACTTGTAAAATTTGTGTAAATTTAGAAAAAGGTAAATGGAAAATGAGATTTAAGAATTTCTTTCCATTTAATTGCATAATTATTTTTGTTTACTTTTTTTTTTTTAAATTTCATTTTCATTCCTAGATAAACATGATAAAGTTGGCCTTTTCAGGTGGAAAAAGCCATTAAAGAGTTGGAGATGGAAGGCCATAAACCCGCTGCAGTTTTTGTTACTTCTCCTACTTATCATGGTATATGTAGCATTTTAAATGAGATTTCACAGCTTTGTCATTCTCGAGAAATTCCTGTGATAGTAGATGAGGCTCATGGAGCACACTTGGGATTTCATCCTCAAATGCCCCCTTCAGCTCTGAAGCAAGATGCTGATCTTGTGGTACAATCGACTCACAAAGTTCTATCCTCTTTCACACAGTCATCAATGTTACACATGTCAGGAAATATTGTGGATAGGGAGAGAATTTGTCAGTGTCTTCAAACTCTTCAAAGTACAAGCCCCAGTTATCTACTTTTAGCATCATTAGATGCTGCTAGAGCTCAACTCAGTGAAAAACCAGAAACTATTTTCAATGGAGCAATGAAGCTGGCTACTGAAGCTAAAAGTCTTATTAAAAAGATTCCAGATATTACTTTGCTTGAGCTACCAACCTTCAGTAAATTTCCTGCAATGGATCCATTGCGCCTTACAATTGGGTTTTGGCAGCTTGGTTTATCTGGTTATGAGGCAGATGATATTTTAGATAGGAATCACGGAGTTGTATCTGAGCTTGTTGAAAATCGATCTATTACATTTGCAATTAATCTAGGAACTTGCGAAGAGCATGTTCAGAGACTAGTGTCAGGATTAAAAGAATTATCTGCGAGTTCCTTAAAAACTGGAACGACAGAAGAAAAGGTGAAGAATGGACGGAATGTACTGTTTACAGATATTAGCATGAGCTTGAATCCAAGAGATGCCTTTTTTGCTAAGAAAAGGAGAGTATCTATTAGAGAGAGCCTTGGAAAGGTGTGTGGTGAACTTATATGTCCATACCCACCAGGGATACCTGTAATGGTTCCAGGTGAGCTTATTACAGAAAGGGCTTTGGATTATTTGCTAGATGTTAGAAGTAAGGGTGTTGTCATTAATGGAGCTTCCGATCCTCAACTGTCTTCCATAGTCATTTGCAATGTGTGACAAAAATCACAAGTTAGTGCTCTTCTTGTTGTTTGGCTTCATTCCACAAGGTATGAGGAGTATAGATATGCACATATAGAAGGCTAGCAATTATTGTAGTAGAGATTGTTAGAGGTACTTTAATTTTGCATATTCAGCCGTCAGGAATTACTTCTCATAAGTCCAACCCTAATCCAGCTTTTAGAACATGACTGTTGAGTTGATAAAGATGAACCCATGGATTATAAGTATCCATTAAGCTAATCCCCAAGGTGAAGGAGCAATTAATAATTTCCCCCTTTTCTGAAATGTTCATCTAATCACATATGTAATTGGATTTCTTGTACATTATCCAAGAAATCTTGTAGATTGTTTCTTGCAAGATGCTGTGATTGCTACATCTTCTTTATTTGATGGTTTAAGAATTGTAGGCAGTTCATGGCCCAGCAGATATCAAATCCCAACTCAGTAGAAAGAAATAGCATATTGTCCTTCCAGTGAGCCAAGTTAATTCCATTAAAATAGTCTAATTTGAAAACATCAGGATTAACAATTTTGTTGAACACAGACTCCATTGAAACTTGATGAATCAATTTATTTTGACTCATTGACCATATATTAAATTTTATCTGATAAACAAATTTCTGAATATTCAATTTTTATAATTTAATGACCAATTAGAAATAAAATACATTTAACCAATTACAAAAATTTGATCTCCTATGCTCATATAACATATTTTGAAAATATTCATAAAATATATTATCTTCAAAATATCATTATATAATGAAAATCTTATCATCAAGAGTTGTTCGGAAAAGTGATATACGATTGTCGAAAAAAAAATATATGTAATGCCAAAATAAGCAAATCCTCTATATCTAGAAAGATCACAAAATCACATGAACAGCTAGGATTTGTACACCATTTGCAAAGCGAAAAAAAAAAAACAAGAATAGAACAGTTGCAGGCAAGATTTACCATTGCGTGAACAACACCCACAACGCCATTTTGTGAAAGGTTATGGAATAAAGAAAATTGTGTTATTTGATGGAAGAGTTTTCACAAGATTTGTGGTGTAAGATAGTTGATTTGAAGAAAAGTGCAAGATAGTTGGAATTAATTTACCCAAACCGCATTCATAGATTGAATCGATGAAAACAAAAATTCTTATTGAAACGATATTTCTTATTTCAAGTTTTAAAAAGTTCGTATTTTTATTAGTTTGATCGATAAATATTTTCTAAAGCTTCCATATAATAAGTTATTCAGAAATTCTCTCTGTAATAAGAATTATCAACTTTCTTTAATAGTATCATGTCCAAGTCTTGCAACAATAAACCAATTATATATATCCACATGAAACCTCTTATTTTTCTTCCAACGACTGCTTGATCATGACATGCTGTTTTGGCATATTTTGATCATGACATGTTCATTAAACTCCATATGTGGTAGGTTTTGAAATTGGTATAAAGAACCGGTAAGTGTTGCTAACTGACATGCAGAGACAATGAGTTGTGCTTCTTTATCCTCTCTTTACCCTACTGTAACTCTCTTTCTCTTGCTCTCTAATGTGTTTCCTTTTAAATGTTCAACTTTTATATTTTCATTTTCTTCTGCAGAATCTTCACTTGGCTTTTCCCAGCAACTTGACTTTGAAATCTCTGAGAAAAAGAACTGGGATTTCCGATTCTATTTCTCAGGTAATTAACTATCTTCTTTTCACTTTTTATTAGAAAACAAAGTTGATATCTTTAGCTTTGAAATTGCATTATATACCCCAGAAAAATAACAAGAATAGAATTGTAAGTTTTTGACATTTTCTATTGAATTCATCTCTATGAAACTGGAAAAAATGTATGGGAATTATGGTTTTTTGTAAAGACATTTTTGGTTTTGGAGCTAAAGTTTTTCAACTGTACCTCCATTAATTCTTGAAAACATCTTGCAGGAAAGGAGCACTTTGAAACCAGAAAAGAAACAAAAGAGAAGCAGCCAAGGAAAAAGCATATCGTCCACAAAAGATGAATCTCTCATTTCCAATTCTCATATAAGTCAGCCAGACATGTCTCCTCCATTGGTTACTGCACTGAAAGCTTTAGCCGCACAAAATGCTGCCACTTTTCACTTCCCTGGCCATAATAGAGGGCGGGCTGCACCAGCTTCGTTAACACAGCTCATTGGTTTAAAACCATTTATTCATGATTTGACTGGGCTTCAAGTGCTCGACAAGCTTTTTTCACCTGAGGGGCCTATTGTGGAGGCACAAAAGCGAGCTGCCAAATTGTTTGGGTCGCAAGAAACGTGGTTCCTCGTTGGAGGCACAACGTGTGGGATCCAAGCAGCAATAATGGCAACTTGTTCCCCAGGAGAACATATAATTCTCCCTCGCAATTGCCATATTTCTGCCATATCTGCTATGGTATTATCAGGGGCAATTCCCAAATACATTATACCGGAGTATGATAGTGAATGGGACATTGCTGGTGGGATTATTCCATCACAGGTGAGTCTGTTAATATATGAAAATTCTTGGTTGCAATGTTGGCTACCATCCTAAAAATGGAAGATTTGCATTTCCATCCCTTCATGCGCCAGTTTGTAAAGGTGATATTTTAGCAATGGAGGGTACTAAAAAGGAAAGAGGTCGACCTAGAACTTAGAGGGAAGTTGTAGCGAAGGATCTATAATTTTTTAACATTCAGTTCGTAAATGTGATATTTTAATCCTAGAGGGTGCTAAAGAAGGAAGAGGTAGACCTAAAATTGCAGGGAAAGATCTATGGCCTTTGAATATTAACGAGAACATAGTCATGAGCATAACAAAATAAGATAAAAGATTCATATCTTGCCTCTGTTAGATTAATGTTCTATCTATTGATATATCAAATTATCTTAGAATTTCACTACAAAAATTTTTTTCGACTTAATTCTTTGCTTTACTCTGTTTTGATATTAATTTGATCAGAGCATATATTGAAAACAAAAGATTCATATAGCCGACCAGATTAGTTTGAGATTAAGATTTATTCATTGTCTGTTGTTGGCATTTAAAAAACTATTTATCAAAAAAGTGCCTTTAGAATTTTTTTTGACACTTAAAAAAATGGTAAAAGAAATGCAACATTTTAGCATTTCTTTTTAATGTCATTTTCTATGATATATAAAGATGGTAAAGTTTGTCTATTCAGGTGGAAAAAGCCATTAAAGAGTTGGAGATGGAAGGCCATAAACCTGCTGCAGTTTTTGTCACTTCTCCAACTTATAATGGCATATGCAGCAATTTAAATGAGATTTCACAGCTTTGTCATTGTCGAAAAATCCCTGTAATTGCAGATGAGGCTCATGGAGCTCACCTGGGATTTCACCCCCAAATGCCCCTTTCAGCTATGAAGCAAAATGCTGATCTTGTGGTACAATCGACTCACAAAGTTCTATCCTCTCTCACACAGTCATCAATGTTACATATGTCAGGAAATATTGTGGATAGGGAGAGAATTTCTCAATGTCTTCAAACTCTTCAAAGTACAAGCCCCAGTTCTTTACTTTTAGCCTCACTAGATGCTGCCAGAGCTCAACTCAGTGAAAACCCAGAAACTATTTTTGACGAAACAATGAAGTTAGCTATTGAAGCTAAAGAACTTATAAGAAAGGTTCCAGGTACTACTTTGCTTGAGCTTCCACGAAGCTTCTGTAAATTTCCTGCAATGGATCCATTGCGCCTTACAGTCGGGTTTTGGCAGCTTGGTTTATCTGGTTACGAGGCAGATGGTATTTTACACAGGAATCATGGAATTGTACCTGAGCTTGTCGAAAGTCGATCTATTACACTAGCGATTAATCTAGGAACTTGTAAAGAACATGTTCAGAGGTTAGCGTCAGGATTAGAAGAATTACCTGCAACTTCCTTAAAAACTGGAACAGAAGAAAAGGTGAAGAATGGAGGGAATATACTGTTTACTGATATTAGCATGAACTTGAATCCAAGAGATGCATTTTTTGCTAAGAAAAGGAGAGTATCTATTACAGAAAGCCTTGGAAAGGCGTGTGGTGAACTTATATGTCCATACCCACCAGGGATACCTGTAATGATTCCAGGTGAGGTTATTACAGAAAGGGCTTTGGATTATTTACAAGGTGTTAGAAGAAAGGGTATTGTTATTAATGGAGCTTCTGATCCTCAACTCTCTTCCATAGTCATATGCAACGTGTAAAAAAAAAAAACAAAAAAACACAACAGTGCTCCTTTGTTTTTGTTTCATTCCATATCATCCATGATAATTAACTGAACTTGATCCGAAATGAATTAATAAAATTGGATTTTCTTACATATAGGTTTTGTTCTTTTGTTCACATTTTGCAACTGTTAAACATATATTCATTGCCTATGCATTCCTTCCTTCCCACCATTTCCCCTCTTCATATGCAAAGGCTCTTCAGGAACAGAGAGCCTTCGGTCAAAAAGAAAAAAAAAAATCCAACAGAGCAAAATACAAAATGCAGTAGCCAAAAAGGGTATTGGGTAATAATATTCTTGCTGTACATATGTTATGAAGGTGTTCTCCTTGCTTGTTTCTTTACTGATCGATTAAATGGATCAGAATGAGAGGCCTGAAAGGACGACGGAGGTGGGAGTGCTGGCCTACCAAGCTGCAAATCTGTACAATCATTCGGACCCATCCATGCAAGGGGATTCACTGTGCCCAAACATCGAGATTTTAGTTATTTGTGTCAAGAAAATATGCTAATCAGTGATATAAATGTAAAAGGAGCGACCAAATCCAATTCCTCTGATTGTTAGTTGAAGAAGGATTAAAGATTTACTATAACGAAGTAGTGTTACAAGCAAGCTAATGGGAAAGGAATAATTTTGTGAGGGCATGAAAATAGTAGGCAAGCTTATATGTAAAATGGTAGTTGATGGACTGATTCTAATAACAAATAGTATTACTTGGCCAGAAAAAGTGGACGGTCGAGTATCCCTTTTCCTATTGTTGTTGAGAAAACTCGCCCCCTCTCCACTTGATTTCTTTTTCTTTTGTTGTTGGGAGTTGGGATGGTAGCAGTTACAAGGTAACGATCTCCCAAATACCATAAAATGTAAAATCAAATTGCCCTGTATAACTGCTAATTTTAGACTCAATTTTATAAACTGTAGCTCAATTTCCACCATCTACCAGAGCAAATCTCTTCAATTTATGTCAATAAAGTCAATCAGATTCTTCTGCATACCTTCACTAGGCTCAAGAGGTCTAGTATCATCACATGAAGACGCTAGACGAGGGCGCTTTCTCACGTAGTTTTCCTGCAAAGGTTTTGGGATTTGAAATGAAAATTGTGAAAGAGTTACACCCTCTTGCAAATACTTGGGATGTTCCATCAAGTACCTACAAAATCAGAGTGAAAGAACTAAAGCAGTGGCGAAGAAAACGCATTAGATGTTGCAATAAAAGGACAGTTATGTAACATACTTTTGAACCTCTACCATCGAGCGAAGTCTCTTGCCTGATGGTGATTCATAGTACCTGAAAATATTTAAAACAGGCAAATAAATAAATGATGGGCAGATTGAATATCATTATAATGGACTAGCACATACAAGGTCAAGCTCAAAGAAACTATCGTATAATCTAGAGCCTTGCATATCAAAATAAATCATAAAAGTAGAAACATATAAACTCACAACTTAAAACCCTTTAAAGCTCCTTGTGTAACTGCTGGAAAATGCCAGAAAGAAATAAGGACAGTACAAAGCAACCAAAAGTACATTACAGAAGCAGGAGACTACTTAAGCTGTTGAATTCAGACATTTTTTCTCTTTCGTATATATATTTTTTTTCATATTATCAGGTGCCTTTTGTTATATACTTACAATGAACCAAGTACTGCCCAACTTTTCACATACCTGGAGTTCTAAATTGGTCTTCAGAGACCAGTAACCAAATTACACACATCTTCAAGAATTCAGAGTTAGACAAAGACAAAACTCCCATCAATATTCAGAATCTTGAACTCTAAACTAAACAACATTAGGCAGGAAATGAAAATATAAACAGAAAATCAGAAGCATATTTTACAGCAAAGAAATCCAATCATGGACTAGACAAGCATTACAAGATCAGACTAATAAATAACGAACAAAATAAGGTTCATTGGAAATCTGTCCCTGAAAATCTGTCCCTACTTATTTGGGAATATATATACTATTTACTTTGAGTCTTCCTTTAGAATCCTGGTTGATTTAGAATAATAATTTAGGACTACTTCCTTTAGGAGTCTAACTCCTTAAATAATTTAGGACTATTTTTGGAATTCCACTAGATTTAAGTTTTACGACTAATTTGGGTTAAATACCCGTGCTTGTAATGCTTTTATTATTAGATTTCAGTCAATAACTTTTGGCAATTTATGCTTTTATTTTTGAGTTGTGTGATCCAATTCTAACCCTAGGAAGTGTGATGCTTTCTTGATAGGGGGGGGGGGGGGGGGGGGGGGGGGCCCA
>CANUEP010041982.1:0-21954 GCA_947857235.1 Jatropha podagrica | reverse complement strand
GGTTATGTAAAAGGAAATATTCATGTGATTATAAATAAATTGTGGAGTATTTCCTTTTGAATATTTGGAGACTATGTGATAGGAATAGTTTGATCATATTATGACAAATAAATATTGCATGAGAAAATATTTTTATTAAATGGATATGGGCCCAAGATGTGAACAGTTCTTAATATTAAGGCTGGGTCAGAATTGTTAACTCTGATTATTATATGAATCATGTCATAATATGAGCTTATTATTCCATAAGTCAAATGATAATAGGAATGGATTTTGGATAGTTTAAGTTTACTACGGGCCTCGAGGGCCTTAAGCTTACCTAGGTACTAGTGCCGGTCCGGCCCATGGAAACGGGTCATGACAAATATGATCTAAAGACCCTATCATTCTCCAGATTTTGTCTTAAACCTTTCTAACTTCAAACCAACTTGATATTGTAACCCAAATCACAGTACTAGGTGTACGGCTACTTGACTTATCGACAATTAGTAGGTAATTTTGCCAACTTCACCCATGTTGTAAGTGACAATGATTCCGAATTGTTTATCCATGATCTAACTCGAAATCTCACTTAACATATTTGTCATGCCTACTACTGTTGACATCTTATTAGAATGGCTAACCTTGTAAAGTGACAGGGAAGGGAAACAATTTTGGGGATTTGAGAGTAAGGAATGAAAGTAGTGAGACAATAATAGAGATTGACACCAAATAGTAAAAGAGGTAGCGTGGTTGGTAGCGAATTAATATGGACATGGATTAGTGGAGATGGGCAGTCAATGGTGAAGAGAGAAGGAAAGGAAAGGAAAGAAAAAGGGAAAAGAAAGAGAGGAATCTAGAGAGAAAAATTGGTGGCTGGTTTGATGTGGCTATTGATCAATGGAGATGCGCAGTCAACGGCGAAGAGAGAGCGAAATGAAAGAAAAAGGAAAAAGAGAGAGAGAGAGAGAGAGAGAGAGAGAGAGAGAGAGAGAGAGAGGAGTGAGTGGCTGGATTGATTTGGTTGTCAATCAATTGAAATAGGCAGTCAACAGCGAAGAGAGAAGGAAAAGAAAGAAAAAAGAGAGATAGAAAGAGAGGAATCAAGAGAGAGAGAGGAGTGAAGTATCACGTGGAATCCTAAGGATAAAATAGTTAAAATTCATATGTATGTCCACGTGGAATCCAATCATATAGTTAAGTTAGAATTTTTTTTTCCCACGTCAAATTCCACTCATGAACACAACAATGCGTTGTTATGTTTTCGATTATTTTTTGCCGAAAACTCGCCTAGGTCACTTTTGTGTTACAAACACCAAAATTAAGAGAGTTTTAAGATGAGGTGCCTTAAAGTAATTACTCTCCAAATTGAGGGACTTTGGATGAAAATAAGCCAAATTAAAAATGATAAACTCATCTTCTTAATTAAACTAAAAACAATAAGCATAAATATTATTTTTACAAATTAAAAAATTACTCAAATTATAAAAATTACTTGAATGAAAAAAAAACTTTATGAATCGTTAATTATAAGTATCTTTTACTGAAGGTAATAATTTTTATCACTATCTAAAAATATATTAAATATTAAAAAAAAAGTAAATAAGAATTTGTATGATAAATTTAATGAATATAGTATCTCACTTAGGTACCGTTTGAAATAAATGAATCATGATTATAAAATTTATTTGTAAATAAATTCTAAATAGAATTCATTTACAAATAAATTTGTTTCATTTGGTATGCTATCATTTAAAATAAAGAATTCAATTAAATTTCACAAAATTATATTTATAACAATTCTTAAATAAAAATTCATTTGATTTTATTTTCTAAAATAACTTTACATAATAATTTAATAAAAATATTAATATAAATAAATCACCCATATTCCACCATAATTAATTAATTAAAGTTTAAAATTTAAAATTTTAACTCCTTATGATTTTTGTCGATGTGTTCATCTCAAAAGGGCGAAGAATAGAGTGGCTCATGAAATGAGCTTGCTAAGTTATTTTTCTGTTAGCCTAAACGAGTGTCTTTGGGTTGAGGAGGTCCACCCTCTTGTCAATCATCTGATTATTGATGATATGTTTTTAATTATTTAATAAATTTTATTTATTTTTTAAAAGAAATATATTCAAAATTAAAAATTCATTTGATTTAATATATAATCATAATCAATAGTAATTTTATACTCTTTAAAAAATATTAGAAAAATAAATGGAGATAATTTAGTCAATAATATTTAAAGTGATAAAGACAGTTTAGTCGATATAAATATTAGTGGGTTAATACGTGAAATTCATTTGCTAATTCTAACAATTTTAATAGAATTTAAACTAAACTAGCATAATTCTGTGAAATTCAATTCATATAATTTAAATATCTATTTTTTTTATTTCAAATACAAAATTTTAAATTTTCAAATAAATTTCACAAAATTTTATGAAATTCATTCATTCCAAACAGATTTTTACATTATACTCAAAGTAGAATTAAGATAAAAAATAGAGGGATAATTAAATTATAAAATAATAAAATATCACATGTGGTTATTAATTATTAAAAAATTAATTAGTTTTTTATGAATGAAATAAATTTATTATATGGTTATTAATTATTGAATAAAAAGCACAAAAAATTTTTATAATTTAATTTCTTCAAATTAGATAATTAAATAAAAATATTAAATATAACAAAACTCCACATCACTAATTAAATTTATAATATCATGCCATATAAATAAATTTGATTGGACTTTTATATATTTATATGGATAGATAGATATATTATATAGATATAGATAGTTAAATACTACTATGGAGCCAATTAAGATTGTATTAAAATCTATTTTTTTTACCATAAGATAAAGAAAATATAATATAATGATTAAAATAATTAAATGTAAATTCATATTATATTTATAAATCAAGTAAAATTTATACTATATCCATTATAGTCTATCATTTACTATAACAATAATTAGTTTATACTCTAAATTAAAGTTTCTACAATTTTTCTTTGTTAGTGTAACATTTTAGTATGATATAATTTATCATGGTTGATCCAACCACCTAGCATCAGTAGTAAAGTGATACATTCTCATCTAGAGCTATTAAAATACAAAAAAAAAAAAAAAACATAAGTTGAAATTTTATAGTCTAAACCTTATTCTTTTGTGATTTCTAGTTTATTTTCTGTTTTAAAACTTTTAAAAATTGAGTTTTTACCAGAGGGCCACGTAAAAACTCAATTTTATAGCAAATCTATTGCATTTCTGAACTGCAGAATGCTTAAGGCGTAGGCCTTGAGCTTAGGGTGCATGCCCCTAAGCTTAAGGCGCTTAAAAATGCCCAGATTACTGTTCTTCAGCTTCTGTCTTTGATCTTCTAGTGATTATAGGCTTTGTTTACTTTGAAACAGGACTTGATTCACTTCCAGTGGTGTTAGTCTATAAGTTCCGGAAGAGAAAAAATTTAAAAAATACCAAATCGTGCCTAGATTCTGATATCAAAGTGGGTTAAGGCCTAATGATCAAAAATTCATATTTAATATAGATGAGTACGTTAATAATTTTAATCTTGTTTCTTGCAAAGATTTGTGAATTTTTTTCATCTAACAAGATGAACATTATAATCATGAGCTTGAAATAACATTAAAATTGTTATATTTTATTTTCTAGCATTTATTTTATGCACATTTAATTTGGTTCTTTATATTATTATGATTATATGTTGTTCATTTAATTTTTGTCAAATTTTATATTTTTGTCAATTATTCATATTCTTTCAGTTTAAATTTTTATTATTTATGGTTTGCTTTATGATTATTTACCATTTATTGGACTAACATTTTTTATTTTGATGATTTCTAGTTAAGTCTCACATTAATCATGTTGTATGAATATTTGAATGTGATATAATTGTCATTTTTGTTTGTGTAATTTTCTGAGTTTAATGTTATTTTTATCTATATGGTTTGTAATAATTTTATATTTATTGATTTGTGTTAATTAAATAGGAAATGGGAATATGTAATGGTATAAATGGGTAAATTGTATTTTAATAAGAAGGATTGTAATTCTTTTCTCCTCCCTCCATTCTTTTTTGATGTTTAATTTTCATGCTTGATGAATGATTTAGATTAGGATGATATGCTTGGATGACATTGTTTTTAAAATTTCATAAAATATTTTACATCTCAATTTAATTCAATATCGCAATTAATAAATAGACGAATATATAGACAACTATGAGGTCGGTTTAGACCGGATGGAATGTGTGCCTAAAATCTTCCCATATCCATACCCAACTCTCAAACTCACTGTGGTTAAAATTGAATTAGTTGATTCTAAAGAATTAATTAATTCAAAATTTTTTTCCGTAATTTAGTAAAATAGGGTGGCGACTCCACTAGGGAATTTACTTCGAGAGTTAAATCCATTAGTTGTCCAAATATTCATACTTATTAATTATGTTTAAATTTTATGCACTTATAAATATCATTCATGCATTTATTCTCTTCTCAATCCTCATTTCTACCTGACACCCTTCAGTGATAATGGGGATGTAGTCTCCTCACTCTATTTAACTGTTGAGACCCACCACTAATATACACTAGCCATAAGTCAAGTACCAGTTGGTATATAAAAAAAGTTGGCACAATCCATTATCAGTTTTTACTTAATCCCGAAGTAAATGGGAGGAAACAACCAACTCTCGCTTATGAAATCCAAGACTCTGCGCACTTAGGCTTAAGCCCATGTTATAGACCATAGTTTTTTTCTCTTAGGATATACCATAATAATATTTATTTGATATATTCATCAAATAAATATGAGAGATGTCAGGTTCCAAACCCCACTTTAGTTTATGGGCCTAACCCAAATGTTTAAGAAATAGAAGAGACTAGACCACGAATCATGTGTGGGAGCTATAAGGGTGGAGGTCATGCATTTCCTTACTCCTGTCCCCTTTATTTGTATGTACTTGTTATGTTTATCTTGTGTTGTGTTGCATTCATACACCACTTAACTTAGTTTCTCTTTAGTTCCATTGTTCAAAGTATTGACAAGAGAAAAACTAAAGAGAAATACTTGAATCAAGATGAATCAAGTTCGGAGTTGACATATGAAGACCCTTATTACAAATGTGTTGGGTTTGAAAAAAAAAAAAGAGCATAAAAATCCTGTAGCACCCAATTTTATCTACTGTAATAAAACACATTTTCGAGTAATATATAAAATTTTTCATATTGGGTAAAAAAAATTTCCTAAAAATCTCAAAAAATCCTGAGAAATATATTATGATATCTTGAGTATTATAAAAAAAAAAAATCAACATTTGGAGCAATATATGAGGACATTTATCTTGAGCAAAATATTTTCAATCTAAAAAAAGTTAATATTATTTGAATAAAGAGAAGTGAGACATTCTAAATATTTGGCTATAGAATAAAAGTTCATTTTGATTCTTGCAAGTTCTTGAAAGTCTTTCTCCAATCTATATTTTGAATAGTCCTAACTGAATCATGACAGAATACGACATTAGTCACATTTCATAATATTGTCTTGTGTGACCATGTTTCGTGTGTCATTCCATAAGCATTCATGTATACATGAATCATATCATGTGACTAACCTCCTTTTTATGCAGTCATGATAACACCTCATAAAAAAAAAGCACCAGAGGCAAGCAACTCCGAACAAGGTCAGAAAATCGCTTAATCAGAGTTGAAGAGCCTTCTACCCTTTTAACTCATCTAGCACAATTCTCTTCCAATTCATCGAGCTCCCGCTTTGAGATTGGGTGTTCTCCTGTTCAAATAGATCTGTCAATTCCAAACTCTATTCCTTCTAACAAAATGGTTGAATCTAGTATTCCTACTATGGAAGCGAAAAAGATGATTAAGAGAATAATGGCAAATACCCTCAAAAAGCTCATAAGATCCGATATGGAAAAAGAGAAGGTAGTAGTCGAAGATGCTGAAGAAGCTAATAACGAGTCTGCAAAAGAAGAACAAGTCGATGACACTCGGCAAGATGAAGAGTTATTTATGAAGATATCTGCTAGGCAGACTGAACCCCTACCAGTTGTCTCAGAAAAACTCGAGAAGCTTGAAAAATTACATGCTTTCATGAGGTCCAAAGGCATGGATGAATATATCGATTTGAATGATGATAAGGACGAAGAACTGGAATTGAGGTAGACAACTCTAGTCACTTACAAGATGCTCAAAGTAGCAAAGTATGATGGAGATGGTGATCCAAGGGTGCACTTCCTGCAGTACAAATCGATCATGGAGTTGGCGAGGCTGCCGTTAAGGGAAATTTTGAAAATGTTCCCAATGTATCTAATGGGACCTGATCAAGCTTGGTACTACAACCTAAATAGGAAATTCAAGAGAGATTAGAGCGAACTAACTAACATATTCCTCAAGGAATATTCCTATAATCTTCAGATAGGCGTCAATATGAGGGAACTAGAAGTGACCATACAGAAGCATGATGAACCCTTCTTAGACTATATGGCTAGGTTGAGAGCCAAAATAACTCAAATGAGGAACAAATCGAACACAAAGGAGCAAATAAAGATTTTCATCAAAGAAACCTTGCCAACATTCCATGAGAAGCTATACTATATGCCTTTAACCGAGTTCTCACAAGTCTATAAAGTGGGAACAACCACTAAAGATAAAATCAGGGAGGACAAGAAGTATGGAAATCATACTGAAAATTTCAACGATTCTGGATTTCAAGGGCCCAGTTAATCAAATAAAGATCTAAATAGCAATAAGAATACCACAACAGCTGCTCTTGATCTGGGAGCCACCAACGTGCCACAGAGAAGGTTTTCTAGCTTTAGCACCCCTCTTCCCGTGTATTTGAAAAACTAAAAGTAGTAGGGTTGCTAGAACCACTCAACCCTAGGCCTCTTCCATTTCCTTTGCCGAAAAATTTTGACCATAGTTCATACTATCATTTTCATCAAACTAAGGGTCACATCATCGATAAGTGTTTCTAATTGAGACATGAGATCCAAGATTTGATTGATAGCGGTAAGATTACTAATCCAAAAGAATCAAGGCCTAGCAGGAGAATTAATTCACTTCATAATTTTACAAATGGGCTATCTTTGCAGAACTTGTACATGGTTGAGTCTGGAAAGACCCCCGAGGAGGTGCTGGTTGAATTCGAGATGGAAGAAGGAGAAAAGAAAAGGACCAAGAAGAGGGACATGCTACTCAGGTGTAAGAAAAGGAGAGAGTTAAAAAGAAAACAAATGTCACCAAGGAAGATGAGGACCCTGCTAAATAATAGTTGAAAACAATAAGGGCTTGCATAATGGAAAATGTTGAATAGGCTCAAGCGTCTACTGATGTGTTTATTTTGTTAAGGACAATTCCGACTGTGATGAATTAATCATGCAATTTAATGAAATGCATTTTACTTTGGCTTGCCACGTTTGATTTCTTTCTTAACTATTCCATTCATCATAGTAGATAAGCTCATGTGCATTCTTGACATAGGCTCATCACACATGCTTGAATTTAATATTAATAGAAAATAGAGCTTATTGATCGGGCCAAAATCTAAATGGGAGACTTATACATCAAATTTTAAAGACCTGCTTGGGAATAAAAAAGAAGTCTTCACATGAAAATAGGAAAACATGCCAATAGCAAAGCGGATCGTTCAATTGTATCACAAGGTCCCACCAGTGAAACAGAAAGGAAAAGACCGAGGCCAAAATGGGTGAAGAAGATTAAAAAAGGACATGGGAGATCAAATTAATGTTAAAATTCAAGAAGTGGTTCACTATCTTGATCAGGCTAACCAATTTCGTTTTAGTTTCCAAAAAGAATGGATAGAACAAAAAGCATGCAAATCACAAAGCATCCTCGAAAGATGATTAGTCATGACTTCTTAATATACCATAGTGGACGCCCAGAGGAATCTAACTTTAATTAGCTTCTCGTGATGGTAAACATGCCTTACAATGCTTGACATTGCAGTTTTGCAATCTTATATAATCAGTTGTACAAAAGAACATCAAACGACATATTGGTGAGAGTTGTATTAATGAAGAAAGCTAAGAAAGTAATGGAGCTAAACCACATGAGCAAAAAGCTTTAGCAAAGGAGATTCCTGGATAGAGTTTCATTTGGTTGTCAGTAGGGAGAGATTATACTTCTTCCATGAAGAGGTATTTTGGGACATAAATTCATGAAAACCTGAGTCACATTTTCATCATTAAAATTACATCTTCCTATTTTACCACAGCCTTTTGCAAATTGGAGAATAGACATTGTTGGTAAGATCTCACCACGGGGTTTCAATGGATTTGAGTTCATAATGCTGACAATAGGTTATTTCTCAAGAGGGGATAAGACAAAATTCTTCAAAGAATATCAACGCTGGACAAATGTCTAATTCACCAAAAGAATCTTGTTCAGAGGTATGAGACTCCCATTATGAAGTTCAGCTCCAAATGGAATTGAAAGGACAGGGATGGAGCATCAGTAGCTGTCTCCATATTTGTCGGAAGAAAATAGAGCAATGCATACCATAAATAGGAATAAAATATAAAAAAAAAAAAAAAAAAAAGCTCGTTAAGTCAAAAACCCACAAGGGTGGCTTAAGAAAAATTTAGAGCATAAAAGAAGAAGCTCGTTAAGTCGAAAACCCGCAAGGGCGGCTTAAGCAAAATTCATCGTATTGCAAAACAAAACAAAACAAAAAAGTAGAATAAAAAATATAGATAAAAGACTTTAAGGAAAATGACAGAGACACATTGCGTCCGAGAATACAATGCTTCATGGAGCTACAAAACCAGCCATTTCCATAAAAGGGGAAGGTTCTCACCTTTTATTTGTGGGATGATGCTACAATTTGAGATAAGGACTTTCCAGGTGCATAAAAATGAGTTTCAAGGCACTAGAATGCTAATGGGCCGAAAGCCATTATCAAGAATTAGTTCTCTTGAAAGGAAGGAGACATAATGCCATCATCATGAATCAATTGAGGGAAAGAAGGATGACTAGAAACTTCAAATAAGAGAATTAATCCAAAAGCTATAAAGAGTACAAGATCGGGTCCTGAAACGAACAAGGTCAAACATTCATTACCCAAGTAAGAATTCAAGTTTATTGAGGAAGGTTCATTCGTGATCAAGAAAATGCTTTCAACAGACACAATGTAGGTACTGGATCTAGAAGGTGATGAGCTCACAAGATTGGTCAACCTAGGCAGGTCAAAGAAATTTTACGTTTAAGATGAACATTTATGGCAAAGCCCAATTGATTAAAATCAACCTTTGTGCTTTTATTAACTTTAAAGCTTGATGTGTTAATTCCTTGTCATTATGCAAATGATATGAATTTGTATTATTGATATGGAATAAAAAGAAATATTTCAAATATTTCAAGTAAAAATCATTATGCATGCATTTCAAGCATCATTTTCTAAGGCATCCATCTGTTCAGACTTGTCAAGAGATAAACAGTTAGTACATTGATGGCATTCACATTTGAAGCGTCAACTTTATTAGAGAAATGAGCAATGATACCACTTTGACAGGTGAAGATAAAGTAGGGTGAGAATCCATATGTAATATAGCCTCCTCTCAAAGGGGTATAATACAGAGTAGACTGATGAAGTCACATCATCGAGCCAGGTGACCTGAATGATAGGCCATAGCTATTATTGATCCACATAGGGCATACGAAGGATGTATAAGGACACAGTAATGTATTATAGAAACCTTCATGAACAGATTCATTTATTACATACAGTAGTGATACTTGGAAAAGGATTTCCCATTTTCCCATCGGAACTCTAAATAGATGTCTCCAATGCCAAGTGGAGTTCTGTGACTCATAGCAGTTAACCTGATGGTGACCTTACCCTCTCAAGCTTTTTACTCGCCTAGAGTAATTAATTAATATGACACAAGTCAAGCCAAATAAAAAAGAAAAAATAAAGAAAGCTCGATAAGTCAAAAATCCGAAGGGACGACTTAGGCAAAAGTTAGAGCATTGAAAAAAGATCTCGCTAAGTTGAAAATCCAAAAAGGGCAACTTAGGCAAAATTAGGGCAAACAAATGAAAAAGAAAAAAAGAGAAGCCCACTAAGTTGAAAACATTAAAAAGGCGACCTAGGCAAAAGTTAGGGCAAATGAAAGAATAAAAGAGAGAAGCTTGCTAAGTCGAAGACTTGAAAGAATGGTTCAGGCAAAAAATCAGAGCAATTGAGATTGACTAGTGGCATATTTATTTAAAGAGCGGGAGGACTTCCCATCAGACTAAAAGTAAGGGGAAATCTTGAAATGATCCCTTTCATCGAGTCAAAGGGAAAATAACCAGAAATGGGACACAGTCAACTCATGTCTGTATGAAGCACTAGCTTATAGTGAAGAAGGAAACATGTGGCAACTGAAATGGACATAATAATTCAAGCTCCATGTCCCCTCCAATGAGAACAAGGATGGCAGATCGCCTGCTTTCAGTCCATCTGATGTTTTGTTGATCGAGGGAATTCCAAGCGAGAAAATGACAAATGAAGGATGATCAAGATCAAGTCAAGGTACCATAGTGATCTCATCGGTAATGGATTTCTTATTACAATGATAATGAACTACTCACACAGTGTGTCAAAAAATTAGATGGTGAAGGTTTAAATTCATCATCAGGGGCCATCAAGATTTTTCCCTAATCTCAATGCTCCAAGCAGCCCAGTAATTCGTGTCTCTAATTTTGTTGGGCACCACGATTAGAGTGAGCTTTTCATTCTTTAAATCGATGAACCATATGAGCCAGTTGCATTATAAGATTTTGCATTATATTTGCATATCATGCATACATATCATTCATGCATAGTATTCATTGCGGTGTCTTTATTTCAAAATTTATAGGATCTGGGACAATCTCAATAACTATTTCCACTTTTTATAATCGAACAAGTCCTTATGATTTATCTCTCATACTTGTGAAAGACAGTAGGTTTACAGCACATCACAATCAACATCAAAGGATAAAGTGGGACTAAAGCTTGCCCCAAGAAGCATTGCAAAATAATTGGGGATCAAGCCTAGGACAGGCTACAATAGAAAGATAAACTAGGGCAAAGCCCACAACAAAAGATAATTTAAAGCAAACTAGGGCAAGATAACAGTAACAAAAAGCAAAAAAATAAACTAGAGCAAAGCCCAAAACGAAAGGCCATTTAGAGCAAGCTAGATCAAGCTCCAAAATGAGTAACAGTTGAAGAATAAATTGGTGTAAAGCCTACGACAAATAATAAATCAGAACAAACTCGAGCGAAGGGCAGCAACAAGAGGCCATAGAAGAAAAAAGGCCCACAATAAGAAGAAATCAGAGGAGTGCCTATGAGGAAAATCAATCAAGAGTAACTGCGACAAAGCCTTGAATAAGCAACACTTGTAGAATAAGTTAGGTCAAACCCCTAAATTAGCGGCAATAAAAGAATAAACTAGGGCAAAGCCCATGACAAAACATAAGTTGGGCAAGGCAAACCCACAACAAGACACAACAAGAAGAATAAAACTAGGGCAAAGGCCACAACATAAAGAAGCTCATTATGGAGGCAAAGCCAATAGTAAGAATCAAAATAATGAACTGGGGCAAACCCCATGAGAAGAATGTCCAGGAACGAATAGTGGCAGAGCTCGTTAAAAGAAGCTCTAAAAATGACCCCAGAGGTACGAGCCAAACTTCCTCTACATGGAAATCAAAGTAGACACTAAGTAAAGAAGCCTCTCTTAGTGACAGAATATGAATGAAGACCTCATAGGCAACGGCTACACAAATAGCTAAGAAATGACGTCTTGACTCGTCGTCAAAGCAAGGTCATCACAGCTGGCCATAGATGGAATCCCTTGACCATCAGGTAAGTTTGCTCAATACTATTATCAATATAAACTCATGTGTTCAATACACAGTCGCGCATATGTCAATGAAGTCATCCCGTGTGGTGTGTTGTAAGTCCCATGAGGCTGGTCAATAAAGCTGTCCTGTATGGCGTGCCGTAAGTCCCTGTGAGGCTGATCATTTAAGCAGCCTCGAGGAGGCGCAATGTAAGTCCCTATGAGGCCGGTCATTTTAGTAGTCTCGAAGAGGCGCACCATAAGTCCGTATGAGACCTGTCATTTTAGCAGTCTCGAAAAGGCGCACCGTAAGTCCTTGTGAGGCTGGTCATTTTAGCAGTCTCGAAGTGGCGCACCATAAGTCCCTATGAGGCTGGTCATTTAAGCAGTCTTGAAGAGGCATACCATAAGTCCCTATGAGGCTGGTCATCTAGGCAATCTAGCAGTCTCGAAGTGGCGCTCCATAAGTCCCTGTGAGGCTGGTCATTTAAGCAGTCTCGAAGAGGCGCACTATAAGTCCCTGTGAGGCTGGTTATTTTAACAATCTTGAAGAGGCGCTCCGTAAGTCCCTATGAGGCTGGTCGTTTAGGTAGTCTCGAAGAGGCACATTGTAAGTCCCTGTGAGGCTGGTCATTTCAGTAATCTCGAGGAGGCACACCGTAAGTCCCTGTGAGGCCGACCATCTAAGCAATCTCGAAGAGACGCACCATGAGTCCCTATGAGGCTAGTCATCTAAGAAATCTCGAAAAGGCACACCATAAAGCCTTATGAGGCTAGTCATCTAAGAATCTCAAAAAGGCGCACCGTAAGTCCCGTGAGGCTATTCAATCGAATTATCCCAAGTCCCCTGTAGTTGATCAATTAAGTTGTAAAATCTCTAAGGTATGTTTTTAAAGTCTCCCTAAGCACTATTAAAAAGGACAAATCCTTAGTGGAAACAAACCCCCAATATAAACAATTCATGAGTAAAGATAAATCATCCAACAATGAGTTGCATAGTTCTATCATAAGCACACACACAATGCACAAAAAAGCTTTCTAGCCAGTTGCCCCATTTTACGTATTGTGGTACAATTTCTAATAGATTCATGTGCAATCACACACTGACATATACATTTGACTCCCCAGTAGAATTTGATCACATCACACACATGTATGCCTTCCCAGGCTTAATCACGAGATTTCTAATCATCACAGGCCTCTTTTCTATATGGCAAAGTTTAATTTTGTAGGGATTCTCTAGTAGAATCAACACATCGAACTCTAGTCTCCGGAAGCATAAATTCCCTAATAAGTCTCACTATTTTATGAATTAGTACATACACTAAATCACGTACTCTCAAATGAGTCGTTATGTGTTATAACACATTTCCCCATAAAAATCTATTCCTCAAAATCATCACAGCGTGACGCACCTTCCACGGTGAATGTTTTTCAATCAAGTAGTCACAGCGTGACGCACCTCATGTAGTGAGGTTTTTCAATCAAGTCCTCACAGCGTGACGCACCTCACATAGTGAGGTTTTTTAATCAAGTCGTCACAGCATGATGCACCTTCCACAACGAAGGTTCTCATTCTAATCATCGCAACGTGATGTACCTTCTGTGTCACAGCGTGACACACCTCACACAGTTGGGATTTTCAATCTAGTCGTCAAAACATGATGCACCTCACATAGTGAGGATTCTCAATCTAGTTGTCATAGTGTGACACACCTTTCGTGTCACAAAGTGACACACCTCACACAATGGAGATTTTCAATCTAATCGTCACAGCGTGATGCACCTCACGCAGTGACGATTCTCAATCTAGTCGTCATAGCGTGATGCACCTCGGGTAGTGAGGTTTCTTAATCAAGTCATCACAGCATGATGCACCTTCTGCGGTGGAGGTTCTTAATTTAGTCGTCACAGGGTGACGCACCTCACGTAATGAGGATTTTCAATCTAGTCATCACAGCGTGACACATCTCATGCAATAAAGGTTTTCAATCAAGTCGTCCAGTGGGATGTGCCTCATGCAGTGAGGATTTTCAATTAAGTTGTCACAACGTGATACACCTCACGTAGTGAGGATTTTCAATCAAGACATCACAGCTTGATGCACATTCCACGGTGAAGGTTTTTAATCAAGTCATTTAGCGAGATGCATCTCATGCAGTGAGGATTTTCAATTCTAGTCGTCATAGCGTGACGTACCTCATGCAGTGAGAATTTTCAATCAAGTTATCACAGCGTGACGCACCTTTCGCGATGAAGGTTTTTAGTCAAATCGTCTATCAAGGTGCACTCACGCAGTGAGGATTTTCAATTCAAGTCATCACAGTGTGATGCACCTCATGTAGTGGGTATTTTTAGTCAAGTTGTCACAGTGTGATGCACCTCATACAGTGACGTTTCACAATCAAGACATCACAGCGTGACGCACCTTCCACGATGGAGGTTCTCAATCAAGTCATCCAGCGTGACGTACCTTTCACGGTGAGGATTTTCAAATCAAGTCGTCTAACATGATGCACCTCCCTAAGTGGAGCATTTCAAAAATCGGGTTGGTCGTAGTATCGCACCCATTCATCCATTGAAGTCGTCTAGCGTGACGTACCCCTATAGCCGCTTGTATGTCGTACCTAATTTTACATAACTCACCAACTAATTAGTTTCACCTAATAATTTAGTATTCAAAATTACAATATCTTTCATGTTAGTTATATGTTCTATAGCCAATTTGATTGATCATATTTTGGATCTAATATTTCATGTAATAAAGATTTTATTATTAATAAAATGCATCTATTTATCTTTTATATTTTATTTATTGAATCTGGTAAAAGATAAAGTCTATAAGACAATACTACTTTGCGAAATAAATATAACGTGATTATAATTATGAGTTTTATATTTGTATTAAAGTAATGTCTCTAAATATTTGGATAGTCATGACATATTGCTAGATAATGTACTGGACCTTCAAATATTAATTAATTAATTTAATTTATATTTATCACCAACATATTTCGAACCTAGAAGGTCACATACATAAGAATGGATATTAGAAAGTGAAAATGAGAATCGAATCTAGCATGACTTGATTATAAATAAATTTTGGGACATTAAGGATAAATTGTAATTTATATTTAACTACAATTTTACCTAATTATTAAGTATTGACTTAATTGATTTATATCTAAAATTTATTAAGATAAATTTTAGATTAAACAAATTTAATATTTTAATTATGATTTATTTCTTTAAATAGTTAAATAAATAAATATAATTTAATCTCAAAAGGAGATATTCTTCTAAACAATTTTATTTCTTTAATCATTTAAATGAATTCATATTGAATTAATTATTTTGTTATAATTATTTTATTCCGCTGCGTGTTATTGACAATCGAAACCTAATATTTCTATTTACGATATAGTTAAGGAAAGGGTTAAAGGGTTGAATTTTGGCTTTTCAATCTGGGATTAAGACTAAACAAGGGAGATGACTGAGCTATAATTGGTGGCTAGCCGTTGGGCCAGGTGGCTGCCTGCCGCTAGCTGGTGACCAACCATCAATTTATACAATTTTTTTTTCTAAAAAATTAAGAAGTGTTATAATATTATATAATATTATGAATGCTCAAAAGTTTATTAAAATATTATTTATTTATTAAAAAATTATGTATTTTGAAATAAAAAATTATGTGATTTGAAATAAAAGGTTATATCATTTTGTTTAAGGTTATATCTTTTAAAAATAATTTTTTATATCTTATAATTTTTTAATTCTATGGATTTGATAAATAAAATCTTAATATATAATCAATTCTTCTTTGCTCTTTTTTATTCTGTCCATTACATTTATATATGTAGTTTCTATTTATTATAATCCCTAATAAGAGGTAAATTTATTGATTTGGCGGAAAAAGTTATGTGTGGACTGGACAGTAGGAGATGCAATCAGATTTTTCTATCTGTTGGTGTTCACCGTAGATCTAAAGCTCACAATTTTCATATTTTCTGCATTATTTGTATGGGTTTATTTTTCTGTTTTTTACTTTTCATCCACACTTTATTTACTAAACATAAATTCAAAATGTATAATTAATTTATACATAAATTTTTAAATAAAATCAATTTCACATTTAGAATAAATTTAGAATTAAAATTTTATTTTTTTATTTTTTTAAAATGGTCTTAACACAATAATTTTCGAAGGGCAAAAAAGTTTAGTTTTATCATAAAAATTTTGTTTGTGAATATCATCTAAAAGTTCTATCTACTTTGTAGAATTCAATTTACTTATATTTTACTCTAGAAATTAAATTCATAAAATGAAAATCATAATTTCTTTTATTCCAAGCACAAACATTAGGACTTGTAATGAGTTCTATAAAAATTTATGAAATTCATCTATTGCAAATAAAATAATTTATGTTAATAAGGTGATAAAAGAAATAATTCAATTACTTAAATTATAATAAAAGTCAATTTTAATAAAAGATTTATTAATTTAACTAAACCTTTCTGTCGCTTTATTATTCTAATCTTAATAATTTTCTTTCTACTAATCTATCATCACTAAAATTAAGAGAGGGAAGTGATATTTTTTTCAGAAAATTATAAAAAATAATTATTGTGTTTAATAAAAATAATGATAAAATAAAAAATTAACTCATATTCTTTAATTTTCTTGAAGTGATCGATAATTTTAGGTATGACAATTTTTAAAAATAATAAAAAAAATGTACGGAAAAAAGTATTTCGTCTATCCCATTGTTTATTTACTATTCCTTTTTATTTGCTTATTATTCTTTTATTAGGATGTCCCAAAATGTTTGCAACATTTCTAAATTCATGTATTTAAATAATTAATTTTTTTTAATAATAACTCCTAAAGATATAATATAACTAAAATCAACGGCTATTTTATCAAGGCACGCTTCCAAAGATACAATTACCCAGTTTACTGAGACGTTTGGATGAATATTTTTCTTACTCCTTAATAAAATGAGTTGTAATAACCATCGCATAATGTCAAGGATTAAACAACGGACGCTATATTTAGTGTCGGAGACACCTTTCTAACTAACATATGAATCTCATAAATTAAATTATGAATTAGAAGTGATTAAGTATTCACAAATTTAGCAAATAATTTTTTTTAAATGATTTGAGAAACCCTACAAAAAAACTACAAGAGTTTCTACTAAAAACTTAGTTCGCCAAAAGATGTGAATACAAAATACTCCCAATTTAAAACTCTTAAGCTCTAATGCTACTTTCCTGGCTTTCGAGCAGCAATTTCAGTCTTCAACTTACGCATGATAAAAATCAACGCGCTAAGTATAAAACTCAATGGTGCTCATAAATCATATACATCCCAATGTTGCAATGACAACGTATGTAACAGTCTGATTTTTCGGTGTTGTAAATAATGATTACCGATCTGTGAATAGTACCATCAGTCCAGAACTTGGTATTATTTCGGTCCGAAAAAATTGCTACATGTGTCTAATATTCTATTTAATATTTTTAGAGCATGTTTGCATGATTTAGATGGGTAGAAAATATTTCATGAATATTTTTGGAGAATTACGGCAACTTATGAATATTATTTTTAGTGTGGTATATTAAGAAAGAAATGAGGAATTATTTTTGTGAAGTTAAGTTAATTAATTTGTGCAGTTAAATAATATTTGAAAGTGAATTATTTAATGAATATTTAGGGTCATTAGATGAGATTACTAAGGACTTGATCATAGCCCTTGATTTGGCAAAAAATGAGGAAGCAAAGTTTGACTTTGCCTCTTATGGATAACCACTCATCAAGAGACATTTTCTCTCTCTTCTTTTTCTTCTTCATCCTCTTCCACGCCAACTTTCTTTCTTTCTTCTTCTTCTTCTTCCATTTTCTTCCATTTTCTACTCCAAAATCTCACCAAATTTCTTAATTCAAGCCTTGAATTAATAAGTAAGCATCAAAACCCAAGCTTAGAAGTAAGAATTTGAAGCTTAGAGTTATAGATTTGAACTTCTACCAAGAACAAGTAAGTAATGGTTATTGATTTCCAAGTATTTAATTAAGGAGTCCATTATATTTACATGTTAGATTATGCTCTAAATCATGCTCCTTTCATTACTTATGATTAATTTTGAGTTTAATGGAATTTCTCCTATTTTGAAGAGGTTGGAGAACCATCCTTAAAGGGCAAGGAGAAGGCCAAAGAGTAGGATGCTCCAAGCTTATTTGAGCTTATTTAAGAGGTTAGCGCCATAGTATTACACTTCCCCATTCATTTTCTCCAAGTTTTTAAATTTTTAGGTTTTGCGTGAGTTATGAGTTCTTTGTGATTTTGTTAGAAAATTGCTTAATTAATTGTTCCGACATTATTTCCTATGTTTCCTAAGCATGATAGAATGCTTGAAAGGGAAGGGAAACACCTCCTTCCCCTCCACTTAAGCTTGGCCGAATTTATGAGGATGAAGGGCACTATGTGTTCTTTGATTTTTAAGCTTGATTTGGACTAAAGTGAGCTTGATAGTAAGTAAATTAATGATGGTTAAAATCATTTTTATTTATTTTAATGTTTAAGAGTTTGACCAAAACTTAAAGAAGCTTTAAATGTGTAAAAATTGATTTTTAAGGTTAAATGTGTTTAGGTAAAGGTTTTGATGCTCTAAACAAATAATTTTAACTTGAAAAAAATGGTATTTAATGGAAGAAAGTCTCCTTCCCTTCTTATGACTTGAAGAGGCTGAACCCCCTCCATGGTGGTAAGGCATGTTTTGTTTCTTCTAAACATGGGTTTTTAACTATTTAAATTAGGAGTGAATGGGTATTTATGTGGAATGATTTTGATTGGGACATAAGAAAGATTTAATAAGAATTTACAAGTTATAAATTAAGAAATTTTGAAACGATAAATGTTGAGCTATAGAATGTTTAGCTAAGGAATTATTTTATAAGAAATAAGAATATTTATTAAGAAATAAATTTGTTTCGGGCTCCTATGTACCTTGGTTGAAACGTGATATGATATGATTCATTTATGTAAGAAGAGCATGCTTGACTTTAATGCCTTTATGATATGATATGAGCTATGATCATATGCTAGGCTCTGGATGCCTTATGTTTAAGCGAACGGGCTTATTACATATAAATAAACTTAAATGTATTTATCTTATTATTGGCGACCTAAGGCCAAATACGTTATGATATAGAATCTAATCTCTTATTGTTTCTCCTAGTATGTTGAGCCCCAAGATAAATGAAAGTAATCACACATATGTTTTAAATGCTAAAAAGAAATACATTTGTCATGTTTTAATTAGGGTTAAAGAAATAAATTTAAAATGAACACTTTATATATTTATATGACTTTGTTAATTTATGGTTAAATTTGCATACGACTTATGTTTTAAGTAATTTTAATATAATGCAGATTTCATTATTATTTCTAAGTGTTTTATAAGAAATATGTTTAAGTATTTCTTTTCTGTTAGCACCATTGAATTATATACTCAGCGCGTTGATTTTTATCATGCGCAGGTTTAGAGCAGAGGGTACTACCTGAAGACCCAAGGTTTAGGATTAGAGGAGAAATACCACCTTTGGGTTGGACATGTATTATGGAATAGTTTTGGCATGTAAATATAAACAGTGTAAATGATTAAGGTTGTATATATTTTAAGCTTGTAATATATTAAGAGTTGTGATTAATTAAGTAATAATATCTTACTATATTTTTGGTGTATAATTATAGATAATTAATCTGCTGTATGAATATATTAATGTCACGAGAGAACCTAAGAGAATTGATTTTCTAATTAGAAGTGCTTGTGATTTGTTATCATGATTTGGAGTTATGGGAGTTTGGAGGAATAATTGGAAGTGTTTATGTTTTCTTTGTTTGGTAAGTGAATTTTTAGGGAAAACTTTTGCGAATTTTTCGTAGAAATTTCCCTAAGCTTTCATTTATTTATTATTTTCTTTTTTTTTAAAAAAAAGGGGTTATTAAAATATTATTTGCCGCCTTATGAAGACTTAACCACTTATAATATATAATCTTAACTAGTAAGTAAGATAAGACGGTACTCCGGCACCGAATGTGTCATCAGCCGTCTGGTTCTCCGGGATTGGGAGTGGGTGTTGCAATGTACTTTAAAATATGCATTTATAATTGTGAAATCATTTGGACATTTAACATGCATATACATTTATAGCTTATAATATCATACCAAACTCGCTTTTTAATAATATTTATAGTCTCATCATATCATATTATATATTCATTCATTATCTTTGATATTTATTATTAACATATAATAATAAAATATATCAAATAATAATACTAGACTCCTAAATAAACTTTAACTAATAGATAATACAAGATTCTCATAATCCTTATCCTAATAGGATTTATTTTAACTTCAATATATATACTCCAAATTTACTCCAAAAGCAGACGAATTCTCAAATGCTCTCAAAATCCAATTTTGATGGTTAACATTTATCTTACCAATAAGCATGCTATTCATTTTCGATTCAAATTCCACATTATTATGCTTTAATTTAAAGATTCATTTAATAACATAATCATTTATTCCTAAACTAATATCGAATAATAAAATATAATATTATTAATTTAATTTTCTTGAAAATATTTTCTTAAGGAGCTCGCTTGCATTTAGGGGAAAATAAAGTAGATAAAATTTCACAAATTTACATATAATGGTATATACCAAATGAAACGACCCAAAATTTTATTTTCAAACCAATCAAATTTAATTTAATTTTAAAAGTCACATAAATAATATTCCTTGAATCAAAGCATTTTAACTAGGTCGATTCAAGCAAATCAAGTGAAACGCCAAATAACCATAACTCCTTTCTTTCACAAAAACCAATAAAGTCATACTTATTATAAATTTTTTTTTAAAAAAAGAAAGTAAACCTAAAAGCTACCCATGTTCCACCTCACCCCGTTCCCTCACTCTTTCCTTATGTCTCTTTTCTTTTCTTCTCTTTATTTTCCATTTCTTTCTTTCTCTTTCACGACAATGATAAGATACTCTCCTCTTCTTTCTTTTCATTTCATCAATACTGTTTCTTCATTTTCTAGCAAGCTCAATAGTTTCTGGCGACTTGTCTCAATTAGGTAGGCCACTACCCTTTCCCTTGATGATTATCTAGAGGTTATTTTACTTGATTTTTTGTATTAATTAAGAGTTTTAGAAAAGATTTAAATTAGATTAAAAATGATTAATTTGGGGGATTTTGATACAATTAACTTGGTAGAAATTGACATGAAATTAAGACTACAAGAATTTTGGATCATTTTAGTATTAAGTTTGCTTAATTTTGAATTTGTCGCCACTTCGGCCACCATGTATGGTGCCAGTGGCAATGCCGACGGCCAGTGGTGGTTTCGATGACTAGAGTTCTGAAGAGGCAGAATGTTGTCCTTTTCATATAGATTATAAATATGTAATTAGTTTTGCAATTTGAGCTTGCTTGACCGTTGAACAATTATTCAACACAAATTTAGATATTCGACTTTTATACCGAAAAACCGCAGAAAAGTGAATTCTAAGTATATTTTGTGACCTCAGTAAATTTATATTGATTAATTATTAAAGTAGATATAGTTGAGTGCTAAGAATTAAAACATTTAGATAATTTTATATATGAATAAAATTAAGCTTTGCAAACAAATACTATTTAAATTCAACCTAAGTCTAAGTTGATTAAAATTACTATGCAAACAATTACTGTATAAATCAAAGTTACTGTATACAAACAAATACTATTTAAATTCAACCTAAGTCTAAGTTGATTTTAACATAGCATTCATGGTACGTGGCTTTCAGGCCTATAAACCATCACTCTTTAAATGTGATAACATATTCAGAGAATCACCTCCTTAAATGTTATCTCATATTCAGAGGTTTGATTCGTGGCGAATCCAGCCTATATACCTCTAAATACTGTCTTTTTTAATTAATCTATGTCTAGATTAAGGTTTTAGGTTTCTGCAACCTTAGCCTGGGATCCCCAGAACTAAGTCAGAGTGTGGAGGGAGAAGAGAAAGTTGCCGTCA